>CAJHQQ010002848.1:0-56223 GCA_905132885.1 Moricandia moricandioides
TTCCTTAATTACAGATGATTAGCAATAAATTACGCAATCATGATTCACATAAGAAAAGCCCATAAGGCCCAACAAATAATAAAAGCCCAAAGTGATTGACTGGTTCCTCTCTCTCTCTACCTCCTACTCTACTCGAGCTTCTAAATAAGAGTCAGAAACTCATCAGCCGCCTCTTCTTTCACTTTCAACCCTCCTTAAACCTCATCTCTCTCCGCCGTCGTCTCCGCCTCCGCCGTCATCATCCCATTTCACTTGTCCCCTCAAGGTAACTCCTTTAGATCCTCTACTAAACCCCTTTTAAATTACCTTTTTTAGCTATATCTCCTTTTGACTTTTTTGCCCCCTTTTACGGATTCTGATGCTCCCTTTATCTCAGTTTCCTCAAAATGAATGAGATTCTCTAATTCAATCGTTATTGCTTCGTGTATACATGTTTATTCACTAGATAGCCTCATCTCTTTCTCTCTTAATAGGTGAAATGGCTGGGAAGTCGAACAAATCGAAGGCAAAGAGAGCAGCTCAGAGCTCTGCTGCTAATCCCACTGACTCTTCTCCTGAATCCGATGTTCCTGCTGTTCCTGTTCCAGATAATGGAACCGTTGACAATGCTGTTGAAGCTACCGTGCCTGAAGCCGATGAAGCCCTTCCTCCGGTTCCTAAGGCTGAGGAAAGCGAATCACAAGCAGTAGCAGCAAGTAACGATGATCAGCCCAAACAAGGTTAGCTCTTTATGCGTTTTTGGTAGCATTTGATTTATATTACATCACAATTGATTCATCCCTTGTATTGCATTCGGCGTTTGATATAGGTGAGCTTCGTCTTTATCCTGTTTCCGTTAAAACACAGAGTGGCGGTAAAATGGAGCTACAAGTGAGTTCAAAGTTTCTCTTTTTACCTTATATTCTATTATTGTTCTGTCTTAAAAATCACTTATGTTTTTACTAAACTTGTTTATGCTTTTTCATACATTGGTATGAGTTACTGAGTCTGTTATAACTTATATCTGTTTTTAAGTTGAACCCTGGAGACTCTGTGATGGATATAAGGCAGTTCCTTCTTGATGCCCCGGAGACATGTTACTTCACTTGCTACGAGTTGTTGCTCCGCAATAAGGAGAATGAGACTCACCATCTTGAAGATTACAATGAGATCTCTGAAGTAGCAGACATCACAACTGGTGGTTGTTCATTGGAAATGATCGCTGGTAGGTTGAGACTTTGTAATTTTTTTTTGTAAGGTGAAAACTAATTGCTTAGCAAGTGACTGTATTTGTTTTTTTCTTTCCACAGCGTTGTATGATGATAGATCTATCAGGGCTCATGTTCACCGAGCTAGAGACCTCCTTTCGCTTTCTACTCTCCACTCCTCCCTGTCAACTACGCTTGCCTTGAAGTATGACGCAGCGCTGAACAAAGTTCAAAATCCTGGAGGTTTCTGATTTGAATCTTATTTTTATAGTGTTTTGATTGAACAGTTTTGCACTCTGAACGATTCTTTTCTGAATCAGACAAACCAAACGTCCCCGAGCTTGATTGTCTCGGTTTCATGGAAGATGTACCTGCCTCGCTGAGGAAGTTGATCAGTTCTCCAACGGAAGAGATCAAATGTGTGGAGAGCATTGTCTTCTCTTCATTCAACCCTCCTCCAAGCCACAGAAGGTATGCATCTTCTGCTTTTAACATATATAGAGGCTATATAAGTATCTAATAATTTTTTAATTTGTGACAGGCTTGTAGGAGACTTAATCTATTTGGATGTTGTGACGCTGGAAGGTAACAAATACTGTATCACGGGCACAACCAAGGCGTTTTACGTTAATTCTAGCTCAGGGAATATTCTCGATCCAAGGCCGAGTAAATCTGGGTTCGAAACAGCTACCCTCATTGGTTTATTGCAAAAACTTAGCTCTAAGTTTAAAAAAGGTGGGAACCAGTATATATTTGATTTTTCCTAGTTTTTGTATTTCTCCTTTTAATGACTTGATAGTTATCCTTCAATTTGTTAATTATCTTCTATTTTTTTTTCCTTCGGCTACAAAGCTTTCCGTGAGGTCATGGAAAAGAAAGCCTCTGCACATCCCTTTGAAAATGTTCAATCACTTTTGCCGCCACATTCGTGGCTAAGGCCGTATCCTGTTCCTGGTGAGTTTGAATTTATAAGCAATTTTGAGTCCGTATCAAGTCAACTATGCACATAGGGAACTTGTTTATTACAGTATGCTTCTGCGTGCTACACATTAGTATAGTACTGGTTCATTGAGAGACTTGTTTCTCCACATATCCTGTTATATGGCACCCAGAACTAATTAGGATTTAAAGAAAGTTTCGCCGTGAACTTAGTTTCCTTATATGTAATAGATCCTTGAAGTTTTTTCTTGTCTGTTTCTGTGACTGCATCCTAATGTCCTAGTTACATTTTGTTCTAAGATAATCCATTTCGAGACTTTTTTGTCTAATTTATGTGAGTTAATATATTGGTAGCTGCTTGTCCAAATTGTTGCTTGTTGTCGACTGCATACTCATTTTTATTATATATATATAAAACATGCGCTGTTGCTCACAACTATTTATATATGAGAAGATAAGTTCCTCGGTTTATTTGGAATTTCAAAACAAATCGTGCTTTTCTCCCCATTTTCTGTGCATAATCTCTTGTATATGACTCAGATCACAAGCGTGATGCTGCCAGAGCAGAGGAAGCACTGACCATTTCCTATGGTAGTGAGCTGATTGGTATGCAAAGAGATTGGAACGAAGAGCTGCAATCTTGTAGGGAGTTCCCTCACGCTACTCCGCAGGAGAGGTACATGTGATATTTACTATTGTGTTTTCTTTTGTTCCATGAAACTTTTTATTTGGCATTCTGTTCCTTTTGTTGTTTGCTTCATATTTGATAAATTCCTTCGTTGCAGGATCTTGCGTGACAGAGCTCTTTACAAAGTTTCTTCTGACTTTGTCGATGCGGCCCTTAACGGAGCGATTGGTGTAATCAGCCGATGTATACCACCCATAAATCCAACTGATCCAGAGTGTCTGCACATGTTAGTGTTCATCCTTTGGCTTTTTTATCCTTGATTCTTAATTTTCAACTCATATCTTTTTATTGTGTTAGCTCATTGTTTTCATGAAATCTTAACAGTTGAATGATTCTGTTTTTGCTAAAACATGAAAAATGACTTGGAGCTTTTAGATGTTCACATTTTGTATTTGCATCAGCGTCTCAATGCTAAGCACTTGTTATTATTCTACTGCTGTAGGTATGTGCACAACAATATCTTTTTCAGCTTTGCTGTTGATGCGGACATTGAGCAGCTATCCAAGAAACGTCCATTGAGTAATGTTTCGGTGACTCAGAAAATGTCCTCATCTGATAAGGTTCCATGCAAAGAAGGAACTTGCGATGGAGAACACAATGCAGAGCTTAACTGTTGCAATGAGGCGCCTCTTGTAGAGAATGAGCAGGCAACATATGCCTCTGCAAACAATGACTTGAAAGGCACAAAATTATATCAAGAAGCAGATGTACCAGGGTTATATAATCTGGCTATGGCCATTATTGATTACAGAGGTCATCGGGTTGTTGCTCAGGTTTGTACTAATACTGTAATTGCAAAGTCCTTTTCTTGATCTTGCCTGTGTACATTTTTAATAGTTTGCAATGTGTTTTCATATGTGTGCTCTAGAGTGTTCTACCAGGCATCCTTCAAGGGGATAAATCAGATGCGCTTTTGTATGGTTCAGTCGATAATGGCAAGAAAATATGCTGGAGTGAAGATTTTCACGCTAAGGTAAATATCTTGCTGTTTTATTTTGTAGTCATTAGTGTGATAGTTTTAGTATTGATCTATCTGTATAATATTGTTACACATCTTTATTATACGACCACCTTTGTCCTAACATAACTGTTTTTTCCTGATTGATTCCTTCTTCAGGTGCTTGAGGCTGCAAAACTTCTACACATAAAGGAACATGCTGTTATTGATGCTTCTGAGAATGTCTTCAAGTTAGCTGCACCAGTAGAGTGCAAGGGGATTGTTGGGAGTGACAACAGGCATTATCTTTTGGACTTAATGAGAGTGACACCTCGTGATGCCAATTACACAGGTCCAGAGTCACGCTTTTGTGTGCTAAGACCAGAACTGATCACATCATTTTGCCAGGTACAGATTCTTTATCCCTTATAAACATATTTCCTTCAATTTACTATGAGAGGTACTGACCAGTACATATGTCATGATGAAGGCTGAATCTCAATCAAAATGTAAAACCAAGACTGATGAAGGGACGGATCTAGTTTCTGATCCTTCTGATGTTAGTGTTGATACTTCTAAGACGGGTGATGAATTGAGCCATGGAGAGGAAAACGGGGCTACAACTTCTGAGGTTTGCGCTTACCTCTTTGACTTTTTTGTGAAGTGAAAGCAGACAGCCAAAATACCAAGTAGGATTGGCCTCTGTAACAATGATGAAAATAACTATTTTTATTTATATTAGTAGACAACATTGAGTACTTTGCTAATACAGTTGAACTCGGTGGTCCAGTCCTCATTTTTTTTGCGTTGAGATTTTCTTCCATCATTGCTTCTTAGTGCTGAATAGAAATGTCTGTGAACAGAGTTAACAGAAAACTGTAATTACTGATATCTTTGTTTTACCTACAGAAAACTGTTACAGAAAAGCAAGATACCACGGCCGATTCTGCCAAACTATGTGATGAAATAGCATTTAACCCTAATGTTTTCACTGACTTCAAATTAGGTGGCACGCAAGAGGTATGTGATGTTGTTATAGGTGCTGTCTTAAGATCATTTCTTATGTTTGTTTAACTGACTGAATATTGAATATGTTTTTTTTTTGTTAAACCAGGAGATAGCTGCTGATGAAGAAAATGTGAAGAAAGTTAGTTCATACCTTGTGGATGTGGTGCTTCCAAAATTCATAGCAGATCTTTGCGCTCTTGAAGTTTCCCCAATGGATGGTCAAACATTGACTGAAGCACTCCATTCTCATGGTATTAATGTTCGCTATATTGGAAGGGTAAGTTCGTCCAACGTTATTTTATTTTGTGAGATTTGTCTCCATAGCTGACGTTATTAACAATGGTTGTACACGATCAGATTGCCGATGGAGTGAAGCATTTACCTCATTTGTGGGATCTTTGTTTGAATGAAATTACCGTAAGATCTGCCAAGCACATTCTCAAGGTAGTTGTAAAGTCTGTAAAATTGATACTACAACAAACATGGTTGAACAAGAGACAAGCTCCTTATTTAAAGTTTTTACATGGTTATGCAGGACATTCTAAGAGATATAGACGATCACGATATTGGTGCAGCAGTCTCACATTTCCTCAATTGTTTCTTTGGAAATGTTACTGGGGGGAAAGCTAGTACCAACAGCTTGCATGCTAAAAATCAAAAGAAGGTTCGTGTGCACTATCAGAGTCTGTATCGATAGTTCCATGTTTGCTCTTGAATTATGCTATTTCAGTTCTTTGGAGCAGTCTAAAAGGTGTCATGAAACAAAGCATACTTATTGTTTCTGATTGGTATAAGGTAATGTACTGACCTCCATTTTGGACAGGATCAATCTATCGCCAAGAAGGGCCAAGGAAGAGGGAAAGGAAAAGCTTCTGCAAAGAAAAGTCTTTCATCTTATATGATGGTTGACTCCAACATTCTATGGTCTGACATTCAGGAATTTGCCAAAGCCAAGTATGAGGTATAATAGTCATGATCAAATTAAACTTATTTTTATTGCTCGACTATTTGAAGAGTTGTCACCCTTCTTAGCAAGGTACTTATTTAATTTACATACTAGAACCACCCGAAGCTTATGTGTTTTTTTTTTCTTCAGTTTGAGTTGCCCGAGCTTTCAAGAACCAGAGCAAAAAATATACCTGTTCTCCGTAATCTTTGCCAAAAGGTAAGTAGAGAGACAAATAACTTGTTCCTTAAGAAATTTGTTAATTATTGTTGTTGATCATTATTTTTCTTGTTTACAGGTTGGAATCAGTGTTGCTGCTCGCAAATACGACTTTGGTGCCACCTCGCCTTTTGATGCGTCAGATGTGTTGGATCTTCGGGCTGTTGTTAAGCACTCCGTCCCTCTATGCTCTGAGGCTAAAAATCTCGTTGAGATGGGGAAGGTCCAACTGGCTGAGGTAGTTATGCTATTTCAAATTAATTGTTTTAGTTTCCGCCTGTTACATCATGAAGGTCTTTTGTCTTACTAATGTGATTAATCTCTTGTAGGGCATGCTTAGTGAATCCTACACGTTTTTTTCAGAGGCATTTGCGATACTTCAACAGGTAAAAGTGGTCATGCATTTTGTAGACTCTCCAAATATTATAAAACTAAAACTGCTGATTTATTCCAGGTGACTGGTCCAATGCACAGGGAAGTTGCAAACTGCTGCAGGTAATCCCTGATGTCCACTAATCATCTATTTGTTTTCAATTTAGACTATTATCTACAGTTCTCTGTTTTCTTTGCCTTACGAGTTTTATCTTTCTATGCTTTCCAGGTACCTTGCCATGGTTTTGTACCATGCAGGAGATATGGCTGGTGCCATAATGCAGCAACACAAGGAACTAATCATAAATGAGCGATGCCTTGGGTTGGACCATCCTGATACTGCTCACAGGTAACAACCGTTTTCCTTTTATTTTATTACTGTTACTTGTTCCGAGTTGGACTTTCAACATTTGACTTGCGTCAAAAAATTCTGGACGAGATATATTTAGTATCCTAAAGACGAGAACGGTGATCTTTGAACAAGCCTGCAAGTGAATATAGTTAATCTCCCTCACAATTCACTAGAAGTTGGACTCCAGTTTACTGACATTTCAAAGTCAGGACTTGCATTACGCTCCTGTTCTTTTCTCTGGTTTGATATATGTTTCTAACTTGGGGGTATCTGAACTGCAGCTATGGCAATATGGCTCTTTTCTATCATGGACTGAATCAGACAGAGCTTGCTCTACAGAACATGGGCCGTGCCTTGCTTTTACTTGGCCTCTCATCTGGCCCTGATCATCCAGATGTTGCAGCCACATTTATAAATGTCGCCATGATGTATCAAGATATGGGCAAGATGGACACAGCTCTACGCTATCTTCAAGATGCTTTGAAGAAAAATGAGAGGCTTCTTGGTCCTGAACACATTCAGACTGCAGTATGCTACCACGCTCTTGCCATTGCGTGCAACAGTATGGGTTTATTCAAGCTCTCACAGCAGGTACTACAGTTTCTTTAAGGGCTTTGAGTCCTCTATTTTATCTCTTCTTCTAAAGCAACTGTGTTTTGCTTTGGTCAGCATGAGAAGAAAACGTATGATATACTCGTCAAACAATTGGGAGAGGATGATTCCAGAACAAAAGACTCTCAGAACTGGATGAAGACTTTTGAGATGCGTGAGGTTCAGGTTCGTGCAACTATTACTCTCTTCTTCATGTATACATTCTATTTATGTTTCTCAAATTTCGGCTTTTGTTTTTCATCAGAAAACTGCGCAAAAGCAGAAAGGACAGGCAATCGATGCGGCTAACACGAAAAAGGCTATCGATCTCTTGAAGGTATCTTACTTGCGTCTTTAGTTTCTGGAGTGATGTTGGTGAAAATCACAAAACTGTTCGTAGATAATGAAATCGTTTTCTTGATTGGGATGCAACAGTCACGTCCAGACCTGATACAGATGTTCCAAAACGCAGCAGCGGCAGAGAGGGCTAATGCTCTCAACACGGCCGTCCTCGGAGAGGCTCAACCTCGGGGCAGAGGTTTTGATGAGAGAGCGGCTCGTGCTGCAGCTGAAGTTAGAAAGAAGGCAGCTGCAAAGGGGCTACTAGTTCGTCCGCAGAGTGGTGTTCCAGTGCCGCCACAGCTCTCTCAACTAATCAATCCAGGGACTGCAGCTTCTTCTAAGAAAAGCGGTGAAAATGGGGATGCAAAAAATGAAGAAGAGAAGAAAGAATCCTCTGAAAACGTGAAAACAACGAACGTGGTGGCTCCTGCAGGGTTAGGAGCTGGTTTAACATCATTGGATAAGAAGAAGCAAAAAGCCAAAAAATAAAAGTAGGGAGCTTTGAAATGAAATGGTGCTTGATTCTAAGTAGTGGAGTTTGGTTTTGTTGCAGGAGAAGAAAACTTTTGTTCTGTTCTTCATTATATGTTTCAACGATTTGGGCAAGTCCTCCTTCCAGCTGTCTGGTCTTTTTTCATTTTATTTTCCCCTCACTTGTATGCGGATTTAATTTTATCCCACAAAAGTTCTAGTTTATCTAGAGAATAAGCTCTCACGATTTTACACTTTGATTTAACCACATTTTGACATTGCATTCTTGTTTCATAAGTCTACTACATTAAGTTCGATCAACAATGGTCTTAGGCAGGCTGGGGCTTCTTGTTTCAATTATATTCTAATTTTGACATTGGCTTATTGTTTCAATTATATTCTAATTTGTAAAAGACGGTCAGAGTTCAGATATTACACATCTCTAAAATACAATCGAGTTCAGATATAATACATTTGTTTGATTTCTAATTTGTTTATATTCCAAACGTATAGAGTAATGGTTTAGATTATATCGGTTTGCTATAAATATACTCGATATAAAATTTAAAATCGAAACATAAAAATACATACTTATTTATATAAATTTAGTACTTAAGATAGTTATTTAAAATTTAAATATTTACTTTTAGTTATTATATCAAAATAATTATAGAATTAAATATTTGAAATATATATTTTTCAAATATTTATATTGAATTAATTTGGACATTTGAATTTATTTTTTGAAATTTTTCTTCTAACGTTTTCAGTTTTTCGAAGTATTTATTTAACTTTGGTTAATAACACTTCGGGTTGGGTTCACCGTCCTAAAATATCTTTTCATATATTTTATATCAAGTACAAAATTTTTTTGGTCCAAGTTGGGCGCGAAATTCGGATTCCAAATTTTGTGCTCAAGTCTAGTCTTATGTTTGGACCTCCAAAAATCTAAATCGGAATTGACCAAAAAATACATATTCGGTTTAAGTCCGAAGTAAGTACCTATTGAGTATTTCTTATGTTTAGGATCCGCAGAATCCGTATCCGGTGGACCTGAACCCCACTTAGTAGAAACCGATCCAAAACCTGACCCGAGGACTCTCAGGCCCATTACATAAAGCCAGCTTTGTAAACAGGCCAAACTCTCAGGCCCATAACATAATCCGTATCTGTATATTCTTCTACTTTAGTAAGCCCAACTGTCTAAGCTCGTTTCCTCCCGGCTCAATTATCCAAGGAGATGATGAAGTGAAAGTGAGAGACATGCTTACTGATAATGATGTCTGAAAGCACAACACTTCTTCTTCTTGCTACCCCCCGACAATGGCTACTTTCCTTACACCTCTTGTTTCAATCAAACCTACAGTCTTCTCATTCCCCTCCCACCCCTTCACCTCTCTGCAGACGCAAACCAATGTACTCTCCCTCAAACCGTTTCCTTCTCTCGCCGGAGCACGGAGCTCCACGGTGAAATTCATTCCACACGCAGTCGAGACTGAAGAAAAACCCGTTTTGGAACCTAACGCAGAGTCATCAAGGCTTGTGTACATCGGAAACATACCCAGAACAGTGGATAACAAGCAGCTCACAAAACTAGTTGAAGAACACGGCGCTGCTGAAAGAGTCCAGGTTCTTGTTTCTGCATCTGTTACCTTCCATAGCTAAGTTAGTTTATCATATAAAGATTGATGCTTTTGATGTTTGTTGGGTTTGACAGGTGATGTATGATAAGTTTTCAGGACGAAGCCGTAGGTTTGGATTCGCTACAATGAAATCAGTTGAAGATGCCAATGCTGTGATTGAGAAGTTGAATGGCACTGTGAGCTTTCTTCTTCTCTTCTTTTAGGTTCTGTAATAAAAATGATCTAAAGCTTTGTTTTTTTTTTTTGTCAGACCATTGAAGGACGTGAGGTGAAGGTTAACATTACAGAGAAACCTATAGCATCATCATCAACTCCTGATTTATCATTGCTTCAGTCTGAAGATTCAGCGTTTGTAGATAGTCCTTATAAAGTATATGTAGGGAATCTAGCAAAGACTGTTATGAAAGAGATGCTGGAGAATCTGTTTTCTGAGAAAGGGAAAGGAGTTAGTTCAAAGGTTTCAAGAGTACCTGGAACTTCGAAATCCACTGGGTTTGGATTTGTCACGTTTTCTTCAGAAGAGGATGTTGAAGCTGCCATTTTGGCTCTTAACAACTCTGTAAGCTTTCATCTTCTCGCTTGTATAAACATAGAGTAGTGTGTTGAATCTTATTTTGAATGCTGTTAACTTTCAGTTGTTGGAAGGACAGAAGATTCGGGTGAATAAGGCGTAGTGTGAGAAAGAAGAGGAGTCCTTGAACCATTATCTCTTTTGTCATACTACATACTCAAAACTCAAAAGGTTAAGAGTGCTGATTCACAAAGATATTGCTGAAAAGGACTATACCCTAAGCTTCACATGGTGAAAGAACATAGTAAAAAAGAACAAAGATAAAGTCTTATGTAATATATTATAGGCTTGAACATGGTACAACTAACTTCATGTTTTCTTTTTGCTGTAAACATAACTTTATGTATGAACAACATAAAGCATTTTATTTTGTTACTAGTAAGTGATACATTCACAGAGAGCCACAAGGATGTTCTCAAACTTCTGCCTCAGAAGAAGTCTCCAAGAACTGGATTAGTTTCAAGCGTTCCTCCTCCAAAAGCCCAGGGTCTTCACTTGATAACCTCTCTCGAGTTGCACCATCCACACTCGTTGGATCATACACTACCTGTTTCATTATAACAGCAACAATACAACATCAACTCATTCACCAAAACTTGTTCATGTTAAGAGAAAAGAGACAATTTACTTTTGCGTAGTTATTGGTATGGCCATCTTTGTTAGGTCCTGTAAACGGCTCGAGCTCATTGTGTGTCCATTCACCATCTATGATATATTTATATTCAAACTGTCCTTCCTGCGTTTCAGAATTATAGCCATGGTTGGAACATGATAAAACAAAAAAGTAGACACTAATAAGCTTTCTAGTTCATTAAGAAAACCCACAGGCAATTCTCTCTGCAGGCTCCAGAATCCTGTTCCCTTGTCCAGTGTCAGAGGTATCCTCTGCAAAGATGGTGAATCCATTATATACATTCTCCCAAGTAGTTTGCATAATCATAGGCTGTTCTTTGACATAGAAATGAGAAACATGTACCATAGCTTTCAATCATATATGACACACCATACAATTAAAACTAGTGCACCAAGAAGATATTTCATTTTGAGTTATAATAAGCCATATTCACCTGTCCCCATCCGATGTCAAGGCCAGATATTTCTACCGTGGAGAACCCCTTGTCTTTTAATGTCAGAGTAACAGTCTTCTTCTTGAGTCCTGTAAGCTTTTATGTGCATATATACCCGGAAACCATAATCAGGAATCAATGAACTAATCAACAACTACTGTAATTTATGCTAGAAAATGAAACTGAGAAGCTACAAACATATGTGCTAGCATTCTGAAATTTAAAGAACTGTTGACTTACAATATCAATTGTTGCATTTCGGATAGCATCCAGCTTTGGAAAGCACGTTCGTTTGCTCTGCCATAAATTGTCAGAGATGGTTTGTTAGAGTCGCGTTACATTTGCCTCTTTAAATAAGATGTCTAGATACTCCAATATTTAATGAACTAACCCAATATATTTTCTTCTTGAGTGCTATATTATATTACTACAAAATGTGACTCAACTGGCTTAGAACACATAAAACAGGCAGTAACACTAGCTCAACATGTTGGGTTAATCAATAAAGGAATCAGGAACAGAAACCAGAAGTACAATAGCATCTTACCATAAGTATGTTATGAGCTTCCATCAGTTTATAGCCTTGCACCCAGAACATGTATGTCAACTGTAATTGAAATCAATACCACTTCTCAGTATTAGTCAGCAAAAGGTCAACACTTGGTTATTCCTTCATCAAGAAGCACAATAATCATGACAAGAACTATCTGCAACACTCTTAAAAACAATTGTTTCATTGGAGGACTTGCATCACCATGAAGATTGTGCTACAGAAAGAAAAGGGAGAGAAAGAGTAAGAGCACCATAATAGATTTGGTAACATACCGCAACAGCAGGAGCCCTTCCCATTCCAGCAGTGCAGTGCACGTATGTAACTCCTCCATTTCGCTTAACAGCTTTGTAAAGTGTACTAAGCACAGCAGGAAGACGCATTCTCAAATCAAATGCATCAAAGTCTCTGTTACACCAAAGATTTACATCAAAAGTTAAGATTGAGTGCTTTACAGGTGAATTGTTTTATGCATGTGCTCATGACAACCTCGTATATGTGAAATGAGATGACAATGGTTCCAAGTCTTTAGCAGTATAGACAAACAGTAACAATAAGATGATGACTAACTTCCTCAAATAGTCTAGTTGAAATACCAAAAGGTTTTACCTTATTTCGCAGCGAATATGCTCAATATCAGTAAACGTCTTAGCATATGCTTGAATGCTGCTTATATCCACTCCAAAATATCTGGAAAGTATTATTGGTCAAGGCACTCTGCAGATCAGTCTTGCTCACTCAAGCACTTGAAAAAAATCACAAAGAATGAACAGAGAAAGAAGGGGCTTTGGAATCATACTCCAAGTCAGGATCTTGTTGCAAACAAAATATGGTTTTAACCCCAATTTTACGGAGCTTGTCAACATCTTCAGGAGTCTGAGCAGACAAGGCAGAGCAGACAGTTAACACAAGTTTCAAAATTTTACAAAAGGAAGGATGAAAGATGAAACCTGTAAGCAAGATCCAACGATTAAATCTGGACGAAGAAAGTTGTAGTTCATTCCTAACTCGTGCCTGTAAGTTAATACTGAAATGAAAACACATAGCAACCAATCATTGACTGAACTACATGATAAAGGGTAACAAGAAGGATGAGTTTGCAGAACTAATCTAGATAATAACACTAGTATACAATCTAAGCATTAAAGTTTCCATGGTGAAAACATATATAATATGTAGCTAGAGTGTCAAACATACCAGCACCCATAGCTTGAGTCATGTCTTGGCTATATTCATCAGATTTCTCTTCCTCTTTCTTTGGGACGCCACTTATCTCTGCGCTGGATTTCGAATCTGATACCGCCTACACTCAAAAAGAATATTAGTTTCCACTAGTTTCAAAACATAGCAAGCAACACATATAAATAAACAAACGAATCTGGTAAAACATTCTGTAAACCATTAAGCTACCTGTAGAACAAGTCGCAGTTTAGGATCATTGGCTTTGATGGGTAGCTGCAAAAATAATTTCAAGAAAGTTAGACCTTAAAACAAAAAAAAGGTAAGAATCTTGATTCAATGGAGTGAATACATGAACTGGTTGGTACCACTTACCAGCATCTTCAAAGAAGACGAAGAAGGATCTCTGTGATTGCCCCCAAAGCCCAACAAAGGCGAGACAGAAGATCTGAAAACAGTGACGATCGTCAACACACACAACAGATAAGACGAATCAAAGAACACAAAGTGTATGAATGAATACCTAGGAAGATTCTGAAGGCAATTCATCTTTAGAGAAATGTATCAGATAAGTGAAGCTTGCTCACTCAGTCCCCAAGTTCGTCGATAAAAGATCTGTAATTTCAACTCCAGGTCCAAAAACGTTGTGAGTGTGACTCTGAAGATGGAGACAAGGATAAATAGGACCCACCACGCTCGGGAAAGCCACTCACTTTTGTTTTGTTTCGTACTTAAAGTGGACAATAGCAACAAAGAAGCTCTTAAACTCTTTTTACTTTAATCAAAAACAACCTCTCTTTAACCGTAACACACTTCTGACCGCAAAAGGGTTTACGGCTTTAAATTGTTGTGGCTCCACAAACTCCACACCACCTTACCTTTAAGTTTTGTTTTGCAGTATCTTCCAGGATGATCTCAGATATTTAGAACCAATGTATCACTGTTTTTTTGATATTTATCGCTTCTAAGCTGCTAATAGGACCACTGACGTGACGTACTCATGTCTCTTATTGCTACCGACCTATTTCATGTGGCCCCTTTAAAGGTGACAATAGAAGAAGAAGAAAGAAGAAAAAAACTCTACTTCACGTGCAGACAGATATTTTGTGGTACTGCAACTCTTTTCTTTAATGGTTTAGAGACACTTCTGCAACAGCAAGCCACTTAAAATTGAAACCAGAGTCTATTCAAGACGCAAAAAAACATCAAAACGTCCTTTTTTTTAAATTCCAGAACCGAAAGTGTTACTGTCTGACAAAATCAGAATCATTAGAGCTGAGGAAAGGGAAAAACATAAAAACATGTAACAAAGTAATGAAAAGAAACAAAGAGATAGAAGTAAGTCTCGTGGAGTTGCATTAATCTCTTTCTCTATAGGTCCAAGTTCCACTTATTATGATCCTCAGCAGGCGTAGTGGATGAATCTCCAAAAAGACTTATCTTTGGCCTTCTTTGATCTTTCCCCATTGGTAACTTCCAAAACGAATCTGAGTTCTCGAAGAACACGTATGCAAGTACCACTGATGCCATGAACAAGCAAAACAACAGCGCATATATCTGCCACTCTGCAAATCAAACATATAAAGATATGAGTTAGAGAGAGATGTATAAAGATGGTATATGCGCCACTAGATTTGCAGACAAACCTTTCCACTCCTTTGGTACAGTGAGTTTGGTCACCATCTCACCCCATTCACTCGATGTTGTCAGCATTACCCTAACCCCCAAAGTAGACAGATAAACATTAGAAACAACAGTCTAGTCTAAATCACAATAAAAGAGACTTAAAAGAGTTTTGATATATCACCATACCTTTCACTAGGGCAGAACTCAAGTGAAGCAATGGTTTGACCAAGATGCAGCCTCTTACTGTAGTGGTAGATCTCCATTGTCTTCACTTCAGCGACAGATATATCTCCATCTTTGCCACCCCTTCAAATAAAAAGGTGCTAAAGTTTTAACCTTTGTACAACAATCAAAAGCCTGAAAAGCAATAACAAGTCCCGGGATGAAAACACTCACAAAGCAATATATTTGCCATCCAAGCTGACTGCCATTGTCGATGCACTCTTCCTTGACAGCTTCTTGAACCCAAGCTTATTCCATGTACTAATGTCGTAAACATTGACCACAGGAATCTCACCTGTTCACAATTATTTAAAACTTTCATTATCTTGTTCTGACTTTAGAACACTAGTGATGCTTGTAATAAGTCTACTCTAGATTCGCTATGTTACATACCTCTTTGAGCAGCACAGAACAGAAAAGGTTTTGTTCCATCTTTAGAGAACCGGCACAGTTCAATATTTTCATCCCCACTACGTTCCAAAGTTGACAAAGGAAAACCATCTTCTGCTTTCCATATTCTAGCTGATCCATCAGTTGATGTTGTAGCTAAGAACTCTGAGTCAAGACTACAACAAAAAGACATGCAGATATGAGAGAGAGAGATGCACAAAACCGGCTTCTTTTCACTATATCTATTTACTTCTAATTCTGTTGTATGACCCGAGTCACAACTCTTTAAAGAAGACTCATTTATTACTATGCTTTGAATTGAAAGGAATATAAAAGGAGAGATGATAAGAGAGAAGATTCCGGTCATTACCTGAAATCCATATCTCGGATTGATTTGTGTGCCTTTGGCTCATCCAAAATCACACTTAGGTTTGGCCACTCCATAATTCTGAGACACCCATCCTGAAAAATAGATTCTAGTAAGCTACAGAAAAATGTGGCAACAGCGAGAAAAAAGAAGCATTCTTGGTCCCTACTTACCACTCCTCCAGTAGCTAATTTAGACCCATCAAAGCTGAAGGCCATACATTTTTGTAGTCCAGCATTTTCAAGAGGAGGGAGTTCTTTAGCTAAGATCGTAGTACATGTTGCTCCTACCACAATCTCAAACAACCTGAAAACCATATAAATTCAAAAATTAGTATAGACACTGAGGCAGATAGTGTCCGAATTGGTGGAGTAATTCCAAAGCTCTAGTATGGATGAAATAAGATAGAAGAACATGAAAGGCAAATCTAAACTTCATACAAAACTAGAAAAAGACCAATAATTGTAAAAGATGCGAAGATGTACAGCAGTCTTCAACAAAATGAAGATACAGATATTTAACAAACTAAACCTAAAATTCAACAAATTTAAAGGCATCACTACAAACACATCTGCATCAGCAGACACTGGGGAGGGGAAGAAAGCAATACAAGTCTCGTGTAATAACAGAAGCAATGCAATAACTTTTAAGGTATTTGATCAATTCTCTATCCTACGTTTGACAATAACAGTTCGGCTAAATTAGAAACATTGTATCATAGAGAAACACTAGAACATATCAAATAGTTAGTGGAGGTGAAGGGTGAAGAAAGAAAGAAACGTACTTGCAACCACCTTTGGAGGTAGAGCAAACAAAGTAATCTCCACCAGGATGCACTGAGATTGCTACAGGATCACCATCACTCTCCTTGAACTCATGTGTAGCCTAGCATATACCAAAACGAAAAGGGTTAGTCCTGCTGCTTTATCAGAATCAAAAACAAACATATTACATACATATCAAAACCCTAGATTTCTAAAGACCCTAAAGAGAACTCTGGATGAGTCATTGTTTCAAGAGACTAATATTACCAAGGGAGAGGAGGAGAGAGAAGTGGTGATGGGATCGAAAGAGAAGACGTTGAGGAGAGCAGGAGAGGAGGAGCCACGGCGTTTGGAAGCTCTGGCGATGATGGCCCAGTTGACTTTCTTGGGGCGACGAATCCATGATCCACACACCACATGCCCACTCTCACCACGACTCGCTTCTTCAATCTCCATTCGATTCGATTCGATTCAACAAAACTAATTGGTATCTATCTCTTCCACCACAATTGGGATCCTTATATTAATAAAAGAGTTTACAAATTTTGTTACAAAAACAAAACAGGAGTTGACTTTGCAAATTGGACAGAAAGATATTGTTGGGTTTTTTTTTTTAATAATGTGAATGAAAAAGTCTCAAAGTTTGACAAAAGAAGAAGGGACGGAGAGCTTTGAGATAACTACACAAGTCAGATCAGATGATGGTGTATGAAAAAAAAGGATATACCTTTTGATCCTATTTTCCGATGCTAAATTAATTTTAATTAATTACAACTCAGGTCATAATCGTGCTTCCGTGATCTTTTATAGCCAGTTGCCATTAATGTTCACCGTTAATATAACTATGCAGTTTGGACTTGAGAGTATTAGATTATATTTTTAATTGGGTATAAGGCCCATCTTATTTTTGGCAGGGCCTAATTTTATAAGTAGATTTTTTTTTTTATCTGCAAACTGACAATAATACCCGTCAACGAGAGATTTTTGTTTGTCAAATTTACAAACAGACTCAAACTATCAAATTTAGCCCAAAACTTAGTTGACACATGGTCAATACGCCGCCGTTTTTATATATATATATATAGAATCATGTTAAAACAGAAGAAAAATGCATGAATGAATATCCCCTAAAAACTTTTTAATCCCGTAGTTAGAATAAATGTTAATTAGTCTTTCTATATTAGAGGGTTTGAGTTTTAAAAAAAATACAATTTATAATCAATAGTTAAAATTTAGGATAGAATTTAGTTTCATGCAATTAGAAACGTCAAGAGCTTCATAAAAATAATCTTAAGTATGATGCCAGTAAAACCATCAGATGTAAGAAAAATGGTTAGTTGTAAAATGTTGTAATAATCATCATTAACTATTTTTTTTGAGGATATTTGACTTTATTTATATATTTAAAGATATTTATTTTATATTATTAATGACATATATTGTTAACTTAATCATATATTTAATTTTTCTATAAATATTTCAAATACAATGATTTAATAGATTATATATCGTAATTAATCACTTATTTAAACCGTCACAGATATTTTTCTCTTTTATTATATATTTGTCTTATTAAATTTGCATTTGGTTATTAAACGAATCAATATATGCATGAATTTTTTTTTTTTATGTTTTCTTATCCACACTTCAAAGTTCTATATTACTTTTAACATATTTTATGTTTATTTATCTTTGATAAAATATTCTTGTATATATAAGGTTTAAAATATTTAATTTTATACATATATAATAGAGAAATTGCTAAGAATAACATAAGTTAAATATTACTTTATCTGTTTCAAAACATTTCATGTTTTAAAATTTTCACATATATTAAAAAAATTAAGAAATTTTGATTACCAATACATTATTTTTTGTAACTAAATATTCCCTATAACTTTTAACCAATAGAATTTTAATAAATACTTTGGAATTTACAATTCACCATTAATTGTTGTATTGAAAATATAAAAAATGAATCATTTTGAAACAAAAAAAAATTGTATAATATGGAACATTTTGAAACAGAGGGAGTACTTTGCAAAAATATGCACTAACCAAAATATATTAACATTTGAGTTTACACTTTATTGATCATTGTTTAGGGTTTAGTATTAAAGGAGTGAGATTGAGCTTTTAAAGTTTTTATAAATATTTTTAAAAAATAATTAAGTCTATTTTAATCAAAAAATTTAAGGTATTTTTGAAAATAATCATTCGTTAAAGTTAAATTTGAAAATTGGTATAAAACTTATGCTAAAAATGAATTTTCCCTATATAGTACATAGTATAGTGTGTTAACCGATTTTGCTAATATATTATTTTTAACATAAATATTTGTATTTTTGAAAGTAATATAGATTAATATATCAATTTAATATATTTTTATCATACTTAATTCAATATAGTAATTTTTAAATATGATAGATTAGAATTATAAAATGAATAAATTATGATAGAATTTATGTTTTACATTTTAATAAACGATAATTAAAATATATATATATATATATATATATATATATATATATATAAATGGATAAAAATATTTTATTATTAATTACAAAATTAGTGATATCTACATAAAATCTAAAAAGTAAAGTTTTATTAAATTTTTTGGAATTAAAAAAAAAATATATATATACATATTAATTAAAAATGAAAAGTTATTAATAGATATTATCATTAAAACAGTTATATGTATTTTATATTATTATTTTAAAGAAATACATTTATAAATTTTTAAATGAAAGTTCAACTAAAAACTCACTTATCATGACATATATTTAATAGTATAGATTTATAATAAAATAATAATTTAGCTGTTTTAGAAAAAAACTATATATAAACAAAAGAATAAAAAGTATAAAAGAGTTTGCCAAATATGTAATATTTCAAAATCTCTGCCGGAGAAGAAAGAAAATGAGCGGCATCCCGGGTCCGGAGCAGAGTCACCACCACCGCCTCTTCGATTTCGCCAAAACAGCCATAATCAAAATCTTCGCACATCCTTACACCACTGTACACAACAAATCCTTCTCCCTCTTTAACCATTTACAAAGTCTCATCCTTTATGTGTTGTCTAGGTTTGCGAGCTGTACTGCGGAGAAACTCCCGACACCGACAAGTGGGAAGCTTCCCTAATCGGTCATTACATCGGAATCGGTAGTATCTATATTATGTATATATATATCATTACAGCTTCCTCAAAAGAGTAATGGGTTTACAACTTTACGATTAGATACATCATCTTCTGGGATATCTTACGTACAAGAAGCTTGGGAGAGTCATAGGAAGCGTTACAATGTTGAGTTCTTTGAAGCTGATCCTTCCAAGGTGCATCAGTTTTTACCTTCTTAGTACTAATGTGGAACACACTTGTTAGGTTTTTTGCTTCTTGTGTTGTAACAGGACGATCTTGAAATCAGGCTAGAGAAGATAGTTGGGGAGGTTGATTTAGTTTCCTGTTGGCGTCATCTGCAGGTTTTTTTTGCTTTTAACTTATGGACATGTAGCATTGTTAAGTATGTGATGGTTGTAACATGTTTAGCAAATGTTCTTGCTTTATAGTTATGCTTTGAAACTGAGGAGAGTGCGAGAAGACTCCTGACTAATGTTGCAAGTTTGCTGAAACCGGGTGGTTACTTCTTCGGAATTACTCCTGACTCGTCTACTATATGGTATGCAAGAATGTTACATCTGCAATGTCATTAGCATCTAGCTTTCCATGTTCTGGTGATGAGTTCCTGTGTATGAAGGCTATCACAAGTTTTTTTGTGTGTTTTATCAAATGATATTTAGAATGAAAAGTTACATGAGAAAGTATCTCGATATATTGCAAGAGTGTATTCTTGGATGAGACTGTTTTAGATAACTCCAATTTGTGAATTTTGTTTGTCCTGATGTCTCCTGCGAATTGATCCACATTTGACTGGCTTCTTAACATTATGGTTAAACAGGGCAAAGTACCAGAAAAATGTGGAAGCATACCACAATAGGAGCGGAGGGACAAAGCCTAATGTTTTTCCCAACTACATTCGGTCAGAAAGTTACATGATCACTTTCGAAGTAGAGGAAGAAAAGTAAGCATTTTTTATGAGAAACAAAGAATCATTTTGCCAGAAAGCTCCTTTTTTCTGAAATTAGAGACTGTTTGGTATTTTCTACTCAGATTTCCTCTGTTTGGAAAGAGGTATCAGCTGAAATTTTCTGGTGACAACCCTCCTGAAGACCATTGCTTGGTTCACTTCCCAAGCTTAATCAGGTGGGTTCTCGTAGCATCACGATCTAGCCTTTTTGTTCAACTAAACGTAACACTAATTGGATGATACTGCAATATGGCATTACCATATCAACAATGTGTACTTGTTAATTTTGTTGCTTGTACTTATTTTTAAACTCCTTAGGTTAGAATAGGTTTCCGTTGCAATCCTACTTGTCATATTGCTTCTAGTTGATCTAGAAAGGACGTCCATCTGTATATATCTTTTGATCCTGGACCCCCTAAATTTTTCTTTTGTATTTTGTTATTCAGGTTAGCGAGAGAAGCTGGCCTTGAATATGTGGAGATTCAAAGTTTAACAGATTTTTATGATGATAACAGGTTTGAAAGTCTGACAATGCTTACATATTCTCTATCTCATAGCACGAGCTTTCGTGTATTCGATTTGCTTCTTTCTAAGGTTGTATTACATTGCTGATGCTGTTCAACTCTTCTTGTCAGAGCTCAATTTGCAAGCTTGATGATGAATGCTGGTCCGAACTTTGTTGACCCTAGGGGAAAACTTCTTCCACGGGCATTTGATTTGTTAGGTAACCTTTTCATCATCTATGCCATCTTGACGTATCTAATCTCCATTTTATGATACTCTGCTACTACTTACCTACCCTTTTTGCTCAGGGCTTTACGCAACATTCATATTTCAGAAGCCTGACCCAGACCTTGAACCTCCTCTAAGGACCCCAATACCTTTTGAGAGTTCTAATGATATTGATGAGGCAAGCGTCTTGTTCTTCTCTTATCTCATTTTCTCATTGTATAAAAGTATACAACTATTTTGAACCTCCCTTCCACTTGAGAAAAGAGTATGGGTATTGGCTTTAGCATAGACGTTATATTTAGAACTCCATATTTAGTTTGTACACAACAGTTGCTTCAGTCTTAAGCTCACTGCTCATTCTATTTGGTCCATTTACAGAGAGAATTTCCGATGGTCACTGACACAAGGGCACCTTCAGAAGATTCATCACAAGGACTAGGGAAGATTAGTGAGCAAAAGGGAATATTGGGACCTGGCCCTGCTGATTTACGTTTCTCCGAGGCAGTTTGATACATCTTTTCTTTGAAGATTGGGCTGGTAGGCCATTGTGTGAGGTGGTATTGTGAGAGTTGTGTATTTTAGTCACGCAAATGAGATAAAACATGCATCTGGTTTTATTACAGGATCAGATCTCACTTTATCTATGTCAAACATTAGATCAGTTTTTTTTCTTTTTCAAATGAATTCCATCAACATTCAACAGACAAACATATAGATAGGTTTAAAGTCTTGCAGAAGAGACATTTTCTCCCCTGTAAGAGGAAAAGATACACACGGGTACAGTTCAACTCAATCGGAATCAGAGTCATGCCTCCTCTTCCTATCCTTCTTCTCTTTCTTGTGCTTCTTCCTGTCATCTGAATCACGACTGTGTCGCTTTTCATGCCTCTCACGTTTCTCGCGCCTTTCATGTTTTTCACGCCTTTCATGTCTCTCTTCCCTATCTCTCTTCGCAGGTTTCCTTTCCTCGTGCTTATCCTTCTCTTGGTTCCTCTCAGTATCATTTGGTACAGCTTCAACAGTTTTGATCGCTGGTGCATCTACGGGGAGACGTGCTGGCCCTGCGTCTTCTGTCTGAGAGGGTGCAAGGGTGCTAGGATCTTCCCAAGGTCGTGGTGCCCTGTACAGAGTTGAAGAAAGAAATGTGGGATTAAGGACGAAAGTGAACTACTAGTAAAGAAGTAACGATGGTCAAACAGAAAAAGGAACTTACTTTGCATAACCAAGGCCATGAACCCAAACTGCATCCGCCTTCCCTGCACCCAAGTCCTCGGCTGTTGAACCCCTTTTCAAAAGTTCAGTAAACTCTTGCTTGTCAAGGCGATTGCCTTGTGGTCTTGTAGAGGACTTTGGTGCCAAACCCAGTGCCTCCCTCATGGCTTGTTCCTCTTGTTCCTTCACTCTTTGAATCTCCTCTTTCATAGCATCCGTGTTGGGACCCCCTTCTTTTTTATCTCTTGCATACCAGTGAAGATCTTTACCTGTTCATTCCGCAGAGAAATAAAATGTCAGTCTAAAGTTCACACCAAATTTTATTGACTGTCCCCAATGAAATTGTACAGAGCACACCAAATTATTCTGAATTGAGAAAGAAACATAAGCAGAGAAAACGAGTACGCCTCAACTATGACTGTACGAGCTGCATTAAAACAACCCCATGTATACACATGAATTCATGAAGTTGAGATGCGTTACATTCCACCGCTTATAAATTAGAATAGAGGAAAAAGAAAGAGCTAATAGGATGACAAGTTATATGATTTCAGTTCAGAAGACTAGTATTCACTAAATGCCAAACAAGGACCAAGCATACTCTCAAGATGACTAGCTCACTTTCAACCACAATGTCATAGGAGAACCAAGCAAGCAACTTTATAAAAGCAACCAAACAGGAAAAGGAGAGAGAATAAGAGAAAAGAAGAAACCTTTTTGCCATCGTCCAACAGGGGCCTTGATACTGTGACCCAGATAGTTCTCCCTATGTTTATCAGCCTTCACTTCATCCCAACTAAACTCTGCACATTTACAAAAACAAAATCGCAATCCATCATAAGCAGCTCATGTTCTACAATCTTGATTTGAAAACATATAAACCAATTCACTACAGCTATAACAACGCTTCTAATCAAATTCAGATTCTCTCTACCCAATCTACATCTTCAAACCGTAGATCGTTCATGAGGGACCCCAAAACGAATAACATAAGAAAGAATATGGACGATATTGAGTTTGATGATACATGGAAACCCTAAAAATCCTGACAAATATAAAAGGGAAGAAACTTACGATCTCGGCCACCACGAACACCGCCTCTCGTGGGATGATACATGGAAACCCTAAAAGTTGCAAACTTTTCTGGATTCAGAAAGATGTTTCACAATCCCCAAAAGCCTCAACTTTGATGAATATCAGATACGAATCGAGTTTCTCAGATTGATAATTTACGGATAAGTTATCTCTTTTTAATATAAATAAAAAAGCATGAAAATTGAGGACGGTCAGATTGATTGAGTGGTCTGAATCTGAAAACACCGATGATTCTCGAAGTATAATTAAATTGCCAGTTCCTGGGCCCAAATCAGGCCTCGGCCCATTTGAGTTTTAATACAAACAAAACTCGAAACGACACGTGGGGCACGTGTCGTCGTGTACAAGGGGGAGGAGAAGTGACCACCAGAAGATTTGTATCCTTAAAAATCCATCGATTCAGAACCCTAAGCGGTGGAACAACACAACAACAGCTATGTCTGAACCCGATTCAACTCCTCCTCCGCTGACGTTACCTTCCTTCGTCGTCAACTTGTTCCCCTTTCTCAAACCTAAGCCTCCTGCTTCTGCTAACGTTGCCGATGGTGGTCCTAAACCCACGGGAGGGGATAAGGAGAGTCAGAATTCGACAGTCACTTTCCCTTACAATCCTCCCAAGAACACTGAGCCGCTTAAGGTCGAAGCCGAGCCTAGCTCCGGAACCACTTCCAACTCCCTCGTCATCTGGCAGGTACATGATATCTTAGATGAACAAATCAGTACGGAAGAATTGTTATTTCATTGCGAGCTGTGTTTGAAGGATTTCTTAGATGGACAATCATGGAAAGTGTTGTTTTTTATTGCGAGTTCTGTTCATGGTAGGACCATTTTTGTTAGCAGATGTTGATGATGATTGTATCTTCGTTGAGTTTCTGTTTAAGCACTTCTATCTGTTTGTCTTCATGTCCGAAAAGTTGACCTAGTGAAGACAGTTTTTGCCTACTTTTCTATCAGATGTTGATGATTGTCTCTTTGTTTTATATATCTTTGAATATCTCTTTACGCACTTCTGTCTGCTTGTCTTCTTGTCGGAAAAGTAAAAAATTCTGTTCAGAATTCTAGATTTGCACAAGTGACAGGCTTTTTTTGCGTACGTTTTTGTATTGGGTTTTGATCTAGTTGCAGTGGTGCTATATTGAATGTTGTAGATGATTTAGAGTTTTTGTTCTGCGCTCTTGTATAGTATGCATTGCAAAAACCTTTGCATCACTAATAGGAGAAACGCACTACTGTTGCTCACCTGTGTTGCTCGCTTCGTCTTGTTGTTGATTGTGTTTAAAGCCTGCAAAAAAATTGATTACTTTGTGGATTCGAAACTATTTTTTCAGGTATATGCACTTGGAGGGTTTCTTGTCCTGAAGTGGGCCTGGGCGAGATGGAATGAGAGGAACGACAAAAAGAAGACAACTGATGATAATGATGATGATGATGATGATGATCAAGCTCCTCATCGGGAAGATGATTAAACCTTCTCATGACCCATGATGAAGGCTAGTCGTATTTGCACGAAAACAATGGATGTTCTCCCCCATTTTGGTTCTGTATAGCAAAAACATTTCAGATTTTCTTATATTCCATTGTATCTACTCAAGACTCTTGAGTTTCTTCTACTTCTGTAATGACTACATTTCTCCTCTCTCAATGCAGTTTGTTCTTTTCCACAGATCAAATGTCATCTTCTTGTGTTATTTTCTTCTATTTGATGCCACAGTGTTGATGGTAACACGTACAGGATGTTGTTGGTGTCGGGTCAGAACCGCTAGATTTGTAATAAGCCAAACCAGTTTAGGATAAAATTCTAAGAGCTATGAAACGAGCTTCAAAGAAGACACAAAATCATCGCCACGTTCTAAGGTCGAGAAGAACTAGTACAAAAACACAAGTCAGAAGCGCAATGGTATGTAATAACAATCAATGTCCTGTACTTGTAGCGCTATGAATCACACACATACATACATACCTTTTGCATCTTCTTTACAGTATTTTGCTTGACTTTGTTTCTAACAAATTCACACAGCTGGTTTGGTCTACTCTACACACATTGTATATAACAGCATACACTCCACTAAGGTTCAACATATGATATTACAGCTTTGATCACACACACTCAACAGAATCATACTCGTCTAAACAAGCCGTCACCTGAAGCACCACTAGGAGGCAACCCAACCGGGCGTGTGTAATACGGAGTTGAATACATTTCTCTACTACGCAGAACTGAATCAGGATACAAGCTTCGAGGAGGTGTCATGGGAGTATATGTACTTAATTGTCTATCAAAGTCAAGGCTAGTTGAGGATAGTTGGTTACCTCCAAAACCAGAGATGACACTGCCTGAAACATTTGGTGTGGCTTTATATCTGGATTCTTGAGTCTCCACAACCGGTTGACCATCTGCCCTGAAGCCTGCCCATAGTTTTGGTCCACCAATGTATGGAGTGGTCAGAGGACGCTCATCCATTGACAAAGTAGGACTCGTGTCTAGTAAGTGGCTTTGGAAACTTTTTGGGGATGTTAATGTTTTGGTGAAAAGCTGATCTCCAGGTAACAAAGGAGTGTCTCGGTCAGGTGTTTGGCTAATCAGAGCTTTCTGAGAGCTCGAAGAAGCTAGAAAGCTGTTCCTCAATGATGAATCAGGTGAAAAATCAGTGGGTACTCGAAAAAGTCCAGCACAGCCAACAGGAAACTCTACCGTAGACCCAACGTTGGAAGCAGGGAGAGATGATTTGGAACCAGATGCTGCCTCTATGGGTAGTGCGTATATGTTCATATACGAACCTGGCGTTGAAGGATAAGAGCTTTCAGAATGATACTCAGGTTTTCTGATATGTAGGCTATTGACTTTCTCTTGCAAAGACAGCTTAGCTTGCTTTAGCGCAGTGAGCACTGTCTCACATGTATCAGACTTCTCCTTTGCCACTGGAACTAAGGAATAATCTACTTTCTGGATGGGTGTGGCACTACTGCAAAAGGAACTACCTCTCGAGTTTTGTCGCGTTACAGGAGGTGACCGAATAGTTGATGAAGAGTGCTCAGAGATTCCTTTAGAGCTCTGTGAATGAGAAGACTCACTTTTAGGACTCTCAGGTATATGTTTTCCATTTTCTCCAGAGGGAGAAGCATCTTGTTCCACAGATTTGGATCCGCAACTTTTGCAGCAGTTATCAGGTGACGTTACTGAGTTATCAGGCGAACCTTGGTCAACTTCATTGGCTACAGACCTTGTATCACAGAGTGGAGAACCTTGAAGCTGAGTTTGTGCTTTTTCCCCACTACTTTCATCTGTCACATCTGAATGGTTCCCTACGTCACATAAATCCTGCAAGATTAGAGAAGAAGTAAGATTTTAAGATCTCTCAAAATTTTGTAGAGGTAACAACCTGAGCCCCTGAGACACAAGGCATACCAGGGCAGATGATTTATTATCTGTGAACGTTTTCTCCCACTGCTTTTGAGTCTCTTCCATATCTTCAAAAGATCCGATAACTTGTGCACGTTTTGCTAACGCTCTCTCTAAGTTGACATCCATGCTGTCTCTCTTCTCTAAAACATTCTGCAAACTTTGGTCTCCCTTCATAACAGCAACATCAACCACAGTTTTGGATGCCTCTTCACTCGCGTTGGGAACTACTTCAGTGCCATCTTGAACATCAACAACTGCATTTCCATCTCCCTTATGATCTTCAGATACAGTTCTGGAAAGTTAAAGAAATGTTGGTTGCTTTAACACACAACACTTATAAGCAAGTTTACAATAGCTTTTGCAAGGAGATTCATCAGACCTTGATTCACTGCGTTTTATTTGTCGACAAGATCTTCCTTGACGGTGTCTTGGACGCCAAAAATGAGCAGACTCGAAACCTCTCTGTCTCCTATTACGCGATTCCTTGGACTTGTCGGAAGAAGCTGCTTCTCTCCTGCGTCCTTTCCAGGACAGACTTTTGCCAGACACTAGAAAAAAAGAAACCTCCAATGCTGAGGATTTGCTACATCTCAAATTCAGAAACTTTCCAGACACTGAGATAAGAAACGCTTACCTGAACTCGTCTGAGAGTAGCTCTCTTGATCAGAGGTTGAATCATAGCCGTCTGAGACATTAGTAAAACCATTTTCTGCAAGGATCGCAAGGACATCAGCAGTTGCTTGTTCTGCCTTCTTTCTTTGTAAAGACACAATCTTGAGCTGTTCCTCAAGCTCTGCTACCTAAAGATCACAACATGACGACAACATAAGGCTATGAATGATGCAAATTAGCAGAAAGGGACATACTTTATCAGCGAGTCCATCAAGCTTAGCTCTTGCGCTCTTGGAAACAGCTCTTTCAGCAAGTAAACGCGCACGGAGAAACTCAATGGTCATTGAAGTAGGATCTTGTTCGTCTGAATCATTACACCTATCAGATGAGCTACAGATCAATCAGGTTTCTTAAAATGTGATTCCATTGCAGAAGATCCAAGTCAATATGGTCGTTGACAAACTATGAAAAGCGGTAGGTAAAGAACCAAACAAAGACTATTAAATTTGGAAAACAGACAGAACAAAAGTATTACCGATGATGATCCAAGTTGTCCTGATGAGCCATCACCAAAAAGAAGAAGATCCAAAGATCTGTTAGTTTCGAAGACTTGTCTGAAATAACTTAATGCTGCGTAGACCTAGCTGTGAGAAGCAGTCTCTCTTTTTCTCTCTCTCTCTCTTTGATAAATTAACTTCAGGAGTCAACAATGAAAGGGTTTAATTTCTACCTGTTAAAGTATATTTCTATGTTCTCATTGGCTCTAAATGTTAAATTAATTATTAAAGATGCTTTATACTCCCTCCCCTCTCAAAAGACTCATGTTTTTAAAAAAAATTGTTTCAAAAATATATATTTTTACATTTTTAATGAGTTAATTAATTTTTAATTATAATTTTCAGAGAGTTTACTAAAATTTTATTAGTTGAAAATTATGAGAAATAGTTAACTACGAAAAATAATGCATCGAAAACTAAAATATTATATTTTTTTTAATTAGTGTGAAAATTCCAAAACATACATCAATTAAAAACAAAGAGATTATTGAATAATCACGGAATGATAAAAATATAATTAGACTATATATAATAAATACTTGTGAAATAACTGAAAAAAACAACAATTAATTATATTATTTGTTTCTATTATGAAATTTCCGATAATCACCAATCAGTTAGTTTTAGCCAGTTCACCTTTTCCAATTAATGTTTTTTTTTCAAAATTATACCATTCATTAAAATTAGTTATTAAAATACTTTAATTCTTTTGGAAACAATTTTTGTGTAGTAATAAAATCTTAAAAGTTTTACTTTCAAGAATGTAAAATTGAATTTCGATACTACATATGGCATACATAATTCTTACTTAAAATCAAAAAATATACAATAAGAAAATTTGATACTAAATTACAAAGATTCATAACTCATTACAATAAAATAATATATAAACATGTAATTACATTAATATTATAAAATAATTCATATTTTATATAAAAAATGATATACATAAGTGATAGAATATATAATTATTATTTCAAAATAAATTTATTATACAACACTATTTATTATTTCAATATATTTCTGTTGTTATTTGTATAACTGCACTAAATACTAACTTAAAAACTTTAATCAATATATAAGATTGTGAAAATATTTTAATTTAAATATAATAATAAAAATATAGAAACTGAAAATGAAACTTTATTTACATTAATAATATATAAAATAAAAAATATATCAGTTTTATAATTTTAAATTTTTAAAATTTTAATGTATTTTTGTTGATTTAAACAATTGTTTGGGTTATAATATCACATGGTGTTTGATTAATTTTAACTTTTAATGTATAAAAATTGTTTGGATAAATCATAACCTGTAGAATTGGTATGAGACTCCACACATACATAGATTTTATTTTCTACATAGGTGAATTTGGTCTATTAGTATCCGAACATACAACACAAAAAAAATATTGTTTTGATTAATTGTTGTTGAACATTCTTTTGCATATATTACTGATTGGACGAAAGCTAACTTTTTTTATTTAGATAATATTCAAATTATTACTATAGAATATATACTAGAGATATATAATAGGAAAATTGTATTATTTTTTTTCACAAAATAACATTTTAAAAGAAAAATGATCAAAATAAATTTTATTATAGAGCGTAAAATATACATTTATATTTTTTGGGTTAAGTAATTTAGATTAAAGTTTAGAGTTATGGAATGTGAATTTGGAAATAACGCATAAAATTGGAAAAAAATATTAAAAAAATTAAAATAAAAAATAGTTATATTAAGTGTTATTTTTGTGACAAACAATTAAAAGAATTATTTTAAGAAAAAAATCTTATATCAAAATAGATAATTTATAAAAATAACTCTTTCCAGTTTTTATCATAAAATAACTTTAAAATAACTAAAATAACTTTTTATTTTATAACTTTTAATTTTAAAACTCCAATCTATAGTTGTAAAAATCAAATCTAGATTACTTAACCAAAGTCTTGTAAATTTATATTTACACCTTTTAATAAAATTTATTTTTGTAATTTTTTTAAAAGCTATTTTGTGTTAAAACTTTTTTAAAATTATTTTAATATATTTTTCTTTATAAAAAAGTAAAATGAAATATATACATGACTAAATTTGCTATGCTTCTTAATGCGACATTTGATTATATATTTTGATAATCATGTTTTAAAAAATAAATAAATAAATACTTATGTTCAAATGTTCAAAAATAAAATAAAAATTTATTGTTTACAAATTAAAATATTTATATTTACGAAATTGCGAATAACAACCAAATAAATTCTGCGATACGCGACGATGGTAGAAAAGTAATCAAGTAAAAAAAAAATACTTATTTTCCTTCTTACATGATTTACTTTCCATATATTTCTAAAAATCATATACTTGCGGACGCGAAAAATATAATCAAAAAGAGTTATATTAGCGTCTTTAGGTCCTTGTTTTCTCTCTCCCCTCAATTCTCTATCTCATCTTCTTTGTTCGAGCTAATTGGAAGAGAGAATCAATCAATCAATCTCCTCATAAAATCCCCAATTACTCTACGACCCGATTTTCAAGCAACCTTCTTTTTTTTTCTCTATCTTTAGCTTTTTTTTTCCTTCCCATCACGGTGGAATCTCCCTTCTCTCAGTAGTGATTACAGCTCGGCCTCCTTCCAGGTTTCTCTCTCTCTCTCTCCCCTTCTCTTTGACGAAACCCTAATTTCTAACTTGCGGCTTCTCCGATTTGTTTTTCTTTTTGCAGCTTTTGTTTTCTGGAAGCGGCCTTCATTGATTCAACCTTATCTTGTGGTCACGGAAAAGGTTAACTCTCTATGCGATTGTTTTGGATAATTTGATGCCGCCGCAGGATCACTCGTCTTGGGATCGGAAGGATCTCTTGAGGCAGAGGAAGCACGAGAGACCCTCCGAGCCTCCTTTCGATCCTCCTCCTTTCAGGTGGAGAGATTCTCCTTCTTCTTCTTCTTCTCACCGTGAGTTTTCACGGTGGGGAGGATCTGCTGACTTCCGCAGGCCTTCTTGTAAGATACCTAACCTCCCCCCTTATCTTCTCGCTTTTATTAGGGCAAGAATCCACGAGCTTTTTTTTTGTTAGGTTTAGATTTGAATTGTTATGTTAATTGAGTTAGTTATTGTCTGCTCAGGATTCTGAAAAGAAGAGTCAAGAACATAACTTTGTTCCTGGCTCATTATGCCTACAAGACGTGTTTCGAGCTGTAGTCGTGGATTGTTGTTTGTTTTAGCTTGACATGTTATAGATTTGGATGGAACTAAGGTCTTATTTTGTGGGTTTATTAAATCTATGTTTTTTTTTTCTGGTAGATTTGATACTCCTGTCTAGACTACTTGTCTTAATGGAATCTATTTCGTCTCCTAGTGTTTTATCACTTGCTGTGCTATGATGGTTCTCATGTTTTTGTTCAGCAGTAAAAGTCCAAAATTTGAGAAGAGATACTTTTTTAGTTTCAGAAGTTATATTATATATTTGGATGATATAGCTCTTGCGGAGTTTCTAATTTCCATCTACCTCTTTTCTTTATTATTTTCTGAAGGTCATGGTAAGCAGGGCGGACGGTACCCTTTTGCGGAGGAGAGTAGTCATGGATACACATCTTCTCGGTCCAGTGCTCGGATGTTTGAGAATGACTACTATAGACCATCAGCACCACGCGGGGACTGGCGATATACCAGGAATTGCAGGGATGATAGAGTTCCTTTAAGCCAGAAGGACTGGAGGTGCAATACATGGGAGATGAACAACGGATCTTCTAGAGCTTTTGATAGGCCAGGTGGTGTTAGAAATGGTCGGAGGTCTGTTGAGGAAAGGCCACCCTCCGCTTCAGATAATCATACTACTGTGGTAAACTCTTGGGGACCAGCCAACTCTGCTAATCAGCCGGACATTGAGTTGTGTACCCCAGTTCGGACAGTTAGGTTTAAGAACGAGCAGAAATTTTCTGATCAAAGGCAATCACTTCCTTCAGATCCTCATCCTGACGGTCTTGGCTTGTTTGATCGGCCTTCGTCGGTGAATAGTTATGAAAATAAAGAGTGTTCTCCAGCAAAGCAATCCAATGGTTTGATGTACGGTCGAAAGTTAGCTAATGATAATTCATTAGATCCTCCAATCCTCAATGCAGAGATAGAGGGAACTCGGAATCAGATTCTCCTGAAAGACGTGCAAGATAATAAGTTACATGGAGTTAGTGAGTTAGACGGTGTCAGGGAAAATGGGAAGGAGAATTCTCTGGGAGTAATTGGGAAGCTTCCAGTGTGGACCCGTTCAGGGAGTTTTGCATCTCAGAGTTCAGGTTTTAGTCACTCAAGTAGCTTGAAAAGCTTGGGGGCTGTTGATTCCAGTGATCGAGAACATATTCTTCCTAAAACTGTTGTTGTGACTCAATCTTCTTCAGGAGATGCTACTGTATGTGCCAAAACTACTGTGTCTGAGGAGATGAGTTCTAGAAAAAAACAACGTCTTGGGTGGGGTGAGGGCCTGGCGAAATACGAGAATAAGAAAGTTGATGTTAACACAACCGAGGATGGAACAGACTTGTTGGAGAACAGTGCAGAGGAACTGCATTCTTTGAACAAAAATATTTCTGATAAAAGTCCTACAGCAGCCAATGCTCGAGATTATGGTTCCCCTACAACTCCATCCTCTGTAGCTTGCAATTCATCACCAGGTATGCTACATCACTCTGTGTGCTATTTGGAGTTATCTGTATGTTTTTACTTGAGTTCTGTCATATACCTGATATTGTAAACACTGATTTTCTTTTTCTCTTTCTATCATGTCTTCCACCTGTTTTTATACATTCACTACTCTTCCGCAAGGAATATTGTAACATACCCACCTAATTTTTGTTTCTGTGTTTGCAGCAGATAAGTCATCGGCGAAGGCTGCTATTGGTGCTAGTGATGTCAGTAACATGTGCCGTTCACCTAGCCCCGTGTCTAGTATTCACCTTGAACGACTTCCAATCGATATAGAGGAGCTTGATAACATCTCAATGGAGCGGGTTGGCTGTTTGCTCAATGAATTGCTTGGTATTGATGAGCCTGGTACAGGGGATTCCAGTTCTGTCCAATTGACATCAATGAACAAATTACTTGCCTGGAAAGGTGATATTTTGAAAGCTGTGGAGATGGCTGAATCTGAAATTGATCTGCTTGAAAGCAAACAAAGGGCACTAAAGCTTGAAAGTGGAAGACAGTGCCGTGTTGTTGGACCCAGTTCACACCTTTCTGAGGGAGATGAAAAAGTGCAGCAGGAAGCTTCTTGTATTTTGGGTTTCAAGGCAGTAGCTTCCACTGTGGCTGAAACGTTGGTGAGAGATCCTGTTCAAAATCCTGTTCATGAGGCTGTTTCAGCCAAGGTTCCTGTTGAAATCTTCGAAGATAGTCGTCTAGAAGTTAATTCTCCATCCCAGTTTCTTGCCACTGTCGGAAGCCATGAAGATGTATTGCCCATGACGTCCACTACTGCCGATCCCAATCAGGAAACCATTGATCTTTCTTCTGCTGATGATAGCATGTTGTCTAATGAAGACTTGCTCTGTGCTAAGTTATTATCTACCAACAAGATACATGCCGCTGAATCATCTGAAGTATTTAATAAATTGCTTCCAAGAGATTTCAGTTCGTTTGATGACCTAAGATTCCCTGGCATATGTCAAAGGCAGCATAGTTCTCATGTCAAAGAAAAAATTGCCGATAGGATAGAGCTCTTAAGAGCTAGGGAGAAAATTTTGCTCCTTCAGTTTAAAGCGTTTCACCTCGCATGGAAGAAAGATCTGCATCAACTAGCTTCAGCAAAGTACCAACCAAAGGCTAACAAAAAAACAGAAGTATTTCCGTATGCAAAAAATAGTGGGCATCTGAAGGTTTCCCAACCTGTGCGCCTGAGACTCTCATCTTCAGGTAAACTATTCAGAACTCTTTTTCTCTTGGTATTTTAAGCTTCCCTGGGTTTGTCTTTGTCTTGGTATGCGGTTCCTTAATGATTTACTCTTTGCTTTTTTTTCCCTTTTCCTGAGGTAAATATATGTTTTATTTGGAGAAGCTTGAAAAGTATGAGTTTTAAGGGAGCATGAGTTTCTTAGAAAAAAAAACATCTAGAACTCTTGAGAAATTTTGTCAAGGTTGATTTTACCATGATGCAATAAGGATCTGGGCGTCAGAGTTGTCAAATAGTGGACATAATTTTTTATTTGGAAGCTAAATTCAAAGTCATAACATAATAACGAGTTTTTGGATTGGTAAAGCTATATTACGTTTTTTAGATTCTGGGTTTATTCTAATAATCTCCTCTGTAATATTAATATTAACACCTAGCTAAGAGGAGTAGTCCAAAAGATTGCTTTGTAAAACTTTTGGATTTATCGAATTTTAAAATCTAATAGCTATTTACTCTACACGTGCAGCTACAAGAAGGGATAGTGTAGCCTCCACGACAGAGCTCGTAAGTTACATGAAAAAGCTGCTAAAGAATACCCGACTGAAGCCTTTTAGAGACATTTTGAAAATGCCTGCGATGATTTTGGATGAGAAAGAAAGGGTGAGGTCGCGGTTTATCTCTAGCAATGGGCTGATTGAAGATCCATGCGACGTTGAGAAGGAAAGAACAATGATTAATCCTTGGACCTCAGAGGAGAAAGAGACTTTCCTTAGTATGCTAGCAATGCACGGGAAGGATTTCAAGAAAATTGCTTCATATCTTACTCAGAAGACAACTGCGGACTGTATCGATTACTACTACAAAAACCACAAGTCCGATTGTTTTGGGAAAATAAAGAAGCAGCGTGGTTATGGTAAAGAAGGGAAACACACCTACATGTTAGCGCCACCAAAAAAGTGGAAACGTGAGATGGGTGCTGCCTCTCTTGATATTTTAGGTGCCGTCTCCATTATAGCAGCAAACGCAGGCAAGGTTGCCTCAACCCGGCAGACCTCTTCCAAAAGGATCACCCTCAGAGGTTGCAGCAGTTCTAATTCGTTGCAGCACGATGTCAATTACTCTGAAGGGTACTCCCACAGTTTCGGTTTCTCTCGTAAGAGAACTCTTGGTGCAGATGTTGTAGCTGTTGGTCCTTTGTCATCAGAGCAGATTAATTCTTGCTTAAGGACTTCCGTGAACCCTAGAGAGGGGTGTATGGATAATTTGAAGCTTGCTCCTGCTGCAAAAAAACCCCGGATCTCTCATAGTTTACATAATGAGAATAGCAATGAAGATGATGACTCATGTTCAGAAGAGAGCTGTGGGGAAACGGGACCTATTCATTGGACCGATGCTGAGAGATCTGCCTTTATACAGGGTTTCACGCTATTTGGCAAGAATTTTGCTTCATTATCGAGGTTCGTAAGGACCCGATCTCCGGATCAGTGTAGGGTTTTCTTTAGCAAAGTTCGGAAATGCCTTGGGTTGGAGTGTATACAGTCTGGATCTGGAAATGTGAGCACATCCGCAAGTGTTGATAATGCCAATGAGGGTGGCGGAAGCGACTTGGAGGGTCCTTGTGCTACGGATAGTAACTCTGGCATATGCAATAACGGAGTTAGCGCCAAGATTGGTTTGAATACGCCTACCTCACCTTTTAACTTGAGTCAGGAGGGAGCTAATCCTTCAGGCTTTGAAAATGTGGAAGCCGGCCTTAGTAGATCAGAACAAGAGAATGGGCTGGCATTATTGCGTTTGAAAGATGGTACCAAGAACGCTGCATCTATCCCGGGTCTAGTTTCGGAACCTTGCAGAGATTTGGTAGACATTAATACTGGTGAGAGCCACTGTCAGGCTGCAGACCAAATTAACAGCATTGATCCACCGTCGAAGGAAATAGATGAAGGTAATTTGACATCTGTCGCTGCAGAGAAAAGTAAGAGCAATGATCAACTGTTGACGGAAATAGATGAAGGTAATTTAACACCTGTCGCTGTGTCTTCTGACTCATTGTATTGTGGTGCAAGCGTTCTTTCAAATATTAGTTTGGAGACTCCCACAGAAAGCTCACGCAAGGGCTCAGGAGGTGAAGGGGCTCCATTGCCTAAACCAAGTTTAAAGCAGGATGGAGTGATACAAGCTGAAAACAGAACCAGAAATTCCGGCCTTGAGGCTGAAGCTGCACCTTCAAATTTCAGGTACCCCGAGTGTCTGCACCATGTTCCGATTGAGGAAGACCTTGTAAGCGTCAGTGTACCACAAGGAGATCCCAATTGCCATACAAAGTCCGAGTTACCAAATCCTCTCGTTGGCCAAACAAATAACATGGGGTGGCAGTTTTCTGAGGTCAATCTGGATTTGGATAGGAGAAGTCGTGTTTTGGGCCATGTCAAACCTGAGCAGAATGGTCACTTAAATGCGACTTCTACGGAAACTGGTCAAATTCCGTGGATATCATTCACCCAAGATCCGAGCAGGATAATTAGGTCAAAATCTGATTTGATTGTGAAGGCTCAACGTACAGGTGAAGCTTTCTCACTCAGAAAGTGTACTAGCTCAGCTACTAAACCTCTGACAGTATTCCAGAAAGATGGAAGGTCTGGTCATAGCAGGAGCCATTCATTTAGTTTGTCTGATACTGAGAGGCTCGATAAGAATGGAGATGTGAAGCTATTTGGCACAGTACTAACCGCTGATGAGAATGGAAGCAAGCAAAAGCACAATCCAGGTGGAAGTCTCAGGTCATCGTCAAATTTGAGCAGGGACCAGGAGACAGGACATCAGTACATTAATCAGCAACACCTTCAGAACGTTCCTATTACAAGCTATGGCTTCTGGGATGGCAGCAGAATCCAAACAGGGCTCACATCTTTGCCAGAGTCTGCCAAGTTGCTTGCAAGTTACCCTGAAGCACTTATACCACATCATAAGCAGCAAGTTGTTAGTCCCAAAGAGATTCAGCTGGATGTTAGTGGAGTTCTGAGCTTTGGGAAGCATATGGAAGATAGAGCAGAGGTCACGAGCGGTAAGGATAAAGGTAAGATAGGAGGAGACGTGAATGGTTTAGCAGAAGCAGCCATGTGAATCAAAAAAGCTTTCTTAGAGTCATGATTAGTTTGTTTTGGAGGTTTGGCATATTCTTTGATTGTGTCATCCTATCTGTATCATATCTCACTCTATTGTCTTTTTTCTTCTTAATTTAGAATGTCAGTCAATATAGGCATTTTTTTCTCTCTTTTTTGGTTTTAACTTATGTTAGCTGATGTTTGTATTTGTAAGATTGCTGATAATAACATGGAAAGAGTGCTAGGCTTAGCTCTATAGCCTCTATGTATGTTTCCTAAGGAGGATAACACTTACAAGATTCACATCTAATGTTGTCTGGTGGAAGACTAATCCAACTAGACTTGCAGGAGGAAATTGTTTTTTTTTGTTCTGCCTTGTTTGGAGGATTGGTGGTAATGGCGCCACTACTATTAAAACTTTCACGATGGTAACAACATGAATAGCAGCTGATTTAAGTGGATGTACAACTTTTGCAAAGACGTTCAGATTTTGACTAGAGTGGCTGGAGCTAAGCATGATATGATTGACTTTATCATGAGTTACGAGTGTTCATCAGGTTTGGTATCTCTACTGATGTGCATGAAGATATCCACAATCCTCAGGAACAGCTTGATTAGGTCTTCAGTATAATCATGACACATGCTACAACACCAGCCTATACACCAACTCACTCTTCACAAGAACTACTTGTTTGCATCGTTATATATATTATTGCATCATACTGAAGTAGGTATCTCGATATTGTTCAATGCTTGGGGACCGTTGATCTCTAGAAAATATATTTGGAAAATGTGCACGTTTGTACTCCATCTTCAGCAGGAGTAGCATCCACAACATCTGGATCAAAGCATTTTTGTTGTCCTCCCGCAACTTAAAGTGGGTTTTGCTGCACATTGGTCAACGTGTGAGCTATATCCGCTTTAAGATTTTCATGTTTGCTGACTTGCACTGAGATCCTGTAAACATAACCACCTCTTTCACCCCTTTCATAGATCACAGTCAAAAGAACACTAAGTCAGGCAAAATCTTTCTAGACAATGGCATCAGCAACTCTTGTCCTAGACTGCATCTATATATATATGGCTCATACAGTAATGATAACAAAATGTTCCTCAAAAAAGAGTCAGACAACAAAATGATAATGTGATACCAAATATGATTTGAAACTTCAATTTTTTTTTATGTGTGTACAGTTTTAATCTGCTATGGATATATAAAGGCCTATTAACTGTTGAATGATGAACTATTTTGTTATTCTAACATTAGTTCATTTGGCTTCAGAGCTGTGTAACTATGAACTAGTGCTGCTTTTAAATGTTTAATTTTTCTTGAATAATCACAGGATCTTTTGATCACATGAAGACATAGACGCGGTCATGTCTATGTGTTTGGTAACTAAGACAAAACAATAAATATATATAAAAGAATGAGTGTGCTAACAACGAATGGAGGCTACAACAAGTATTCAATCAGATGATGGAGAAACAACAAGAAGAAAAGCAAAACGAGAGAGAGATGGAAGGTGGAAGAGGAGTGGACATTATTGACATTGTTGTGTGTAGGAGTAGAAGTAGTAGAGAACACAAAAGATCTGCAGAGAGGGCAAGTGAGACTTCCACGGAGAAGCCAAGGTTCAATGCAATGTACATGGAAGAGATGTTTGCATCTCGGAAGATGTGTCACCACATCCTCAGCCTCATAATCCACAAGGCATATTGAGCAGCATATCTTCTCCTCCTCCTTCTTTTCCTTGTCCTTGAACATCACACTGGTTAGGTTGTAACCGCCATCATCACCATCATCATCATGCAGTCCAGCCTCTCCACACTGCTTTCTCAATCTCCCTAAGAGAATGCACACATATGTGTAGAATATTATGGCTGCTGTGCACAAAGGTGACCTCGGAAACAACAATGAAATCATTTTTTTTCTTGCTTCTCTAACTCACTCTATCTTTCTATTTATATAGACTACTATCATCTCTAAATAGAATACAATTTTGATGTACTCTGAAGAGCGTTGGGACGGCGCCGACCACACCCCACCCCCCTCTCTTTATTTGTTTAAGAAAGTCAGCGATGTCCTCAGCTTCAAGAAAATGTATCAAGAGTTTAAGGTCAACGTACAAGATGATAACATGCTTCCATCTTAAGCGTTACCTGATAGAACTTTCATATAATAATAATTAAACAAGGGGAGAATCACATGACAGTGTTAAAAATACAAAAGGGTGGCACTGAGATGATGCACCATCTCTCTTTAACTCACCTTTATCCCCTGAAACCTCGGATTCATCACATTACATACTCAAGCCGTCAAGGGCATGCATGTTTTGATATCTAATATATTTTATGGTATAAGCAAGGAGTCTTCCACCAAAACAGGCATTGAATACGACGAGTTCAGGAATATAATACAGCCGGCCAAATCAACTAAAGATCTCACAAGCAACTCTCTTATTAGTTTACTATTGACTCCAATCAATTTGCTATATCAAATGTTTTGCTTCTTGGTAGTCCTGAAAATCCATTTATTAACATATTAGAAATGTTTTAGAAAGTCATCAGGCTGTGCCTTTACTTGAAATCAAATTTATTAAAGTTAACCAATCAAAACCTGAACAGACCCTTTTGACCATATATACTTATACTTGTGTGGCTCTCTTGTACTCAGGCTTCAGCTCATAAGCTCCTTGGTTGCTCCCTTTGTAAATACAATTTTTTTTAACTTTTTAGAGCATCTGCAATGAAAATCTTTTAAAGAGAATCTCTGACAAAAAATAATAATATTATAATAAGAAAACCTCTCAGAACTTGAAAGACTTAACAAAAATTTCTTTAAGAATTTTATTATAATATTTTTACTTTGGTGAAAGACTCTCTTCAAGAAATTTCCACTACGGATGTTCTTATTTTGTTGATGATTTTTTTAAAGGACAAGTAAAGCCACAAACTTTACTTTTTTTTTAATTTTTATGAAAGTTGAAACCAAATTTATTAGAAATGTTTTAGAAAGTCAACAGGTTGTGCCTTTACTTGAAATCAAATTTATTGAAGTTAACCATCCAAAACCTGAACAACCCCTTTTGAACATATATATACTTATTCCTGTGTGGCTCTCTTGTACTCAGGCTTCAGCTCATAAGTTCCTTGGTTACTCCCTTTGTTGTTGTAAATACAAAGATCTCTAAGCAAATCTTTCAGAAATTGCTGCATCAAAACCACATTCAAATACCCTTACTCATTTCATTAACCATTATAAACCTCAATCACCATACAAAGTTTTTTTTTCCTTTTAGGTTACCTCTGGTTGGTCAGTATCTTGAATGAGGTTCCTCAGACTCCAATGAGATTGTCTTTCAAAGAGATTAAACATGACCTCCTCCATCTCTCTCCGGTCCCTTCTTGTTCTCTTCATTTCCGAAGGCTTAGTTGTCACTTTCTTCTTTTCCTGATACAAAGCAACAAGTTGTATTTTTTCACATATGTATAGGTAATGTGTGTTTTAGAGTGATAAAAAGATTGTATACAAAATTTCCCGTGGGGACTACAGTTCCCGGTGTTGGCCACATATACATTCCGGTGGCGTTATCAATGACCTGGTCCAAAATAAAACACAAAACATGATCACTTTTTTTTTGTAAAGATGCAGTGGTGTAAACCATTCTATAACAAGAACCTGGATCTGTTTGTTTTTGCACATAGACTTGGTTGCCCTCTCACGACAAAGTTTGCCATAGCTCTCCATGTTTTCAGTGGTACGAGGAGTCATTTGAAATTTGTTTTTAATCTTCCCTTCTACTGACACTTTCCCTATTACATCCCAAAGAAGATCTTTAAAGAAAATGAACACAGTTATTATCATAAGACAAAACCAGGTTCATCTCTAGCTGGTAAATAAACAGCATATTGTTACCCACTGATCCAAAATGATATTACAACAAACAAAGAAATGAGAATGACACCATAGGGACATGGAGAACTTGTCCTTACCTTGTGAAGCAGACTCAGAGAAAACAGACATGGGAATAAAATCCTTGGACATATCCAAGCCCAAACGTTTAGGAATGTTTCCAGTTCCAGCCCTAGCTAATTCCATTACCACCTGCTAGTCAAGAGAATCACATGCTTGACGAGCAAGAAAGCAAACACAACCCTAGAAGACAACATAGAAGATCTAGAGAGATCAAGAAAACAAAACTCAAAATACTTTGGTTTCTTCGTCGACGGCAGCTAGAGGATCGATGAAGAGGATGACTTTGGCGACAGGAAGGTATGGATCGTCCGTAGTAGGAAGAGACTGGAGAGCAGAAGCGATGAGAGAAGGAGATTTCATCAGCCACATTGGTCTCTCTGCAAAATCTGTATCCAAAGTATGATTCTCATTCTTCTTTGCACCAAACTCTTCCATTTTCATGCATGCAGAGAGAGATCATGGAAACATAGCTAACATTAACACTGAGGCTTACCCTATCATTGTTTAATAATGTCCAGATTATTGTGAAAATGTAGTGTCTGTCACAAAGGGAAGGAAGAAGTCAATCAAGTAACAAAAACCTAAAGCTATTTTTAGCATTAGTAGAATCCAAACGTAGCTAGTTTTGTTTCTGATGTACTCAACGATTACATAACATTTATATACAAAGAAAATATTTTCTTGGTTCAGCTTCTAGAGTACTCAACAAGCAAGCAGTACTCTAGAAGCTGCCATATCCAAAGTAATAACCAATGCATCTTCCTGTTTGGTGTTGATTGAATATTTTTTTTTTGTTTTTGTTTTTTCTCTCCTCACCTAGGTTAATTGAAAATTCCATCAAATCTGAATGTCTTTGCAACCCTTTACAGGATTGAATAATCTTGTGGAGTTGTTTAGTGTCCTCATCTTTGCTTGCTGTAATAACAAATGCATCTTCTTGTCTGGTGTTGGTTGAATATATTTTTGTGCTCTCTCTCTCTCTCACCAGGGTTAACTGGAAGTTCCAAATCAAGTTTTTAGTTTTTTTTTTGGAAGGTTAACATTAAGATTTGTAATTTGTTCCAAGAGAGCCAAAGGCATGAATTAAAAAGTTAATTGGGTCGTTTATGAAAATTAAATTAAAAAGGGACTAAATTATAAAGTAAAGAAAAATGAAAGGACCTGTCAGTCTTTTTGGAATTTTTAGGGCAACCCTTTCATTGGTCGGATCAGACCAAGTTTACTTCATCTTCTTCCTCCTCTTCGCAAGCATTTCGTCAGGGTGAACAAAAATGAGCGGAGCCGGTAAGAAAATAGCGGATGTGGCATTCAAAGCTTCAAGGACGATTGATTGGGAAGGGATGGCGAAGGTACTTGTAACCGATGAGGCTCGAAGAGAGTTCTCTAACCTCCGTCGTGCTTTCGATGAGGTTAACACTCAGCTTCAGACCAAGTTCAGTCAGGTTCTCTCTTCAGATTCCCTTTCTTCGTACAATAGTAATCTGGATCAGGTCTGATTCAGACAAATTTTCAGATTGGTGTTGGAGAAATTATATAATTTTTGTTAAGATCTGTTTCCTTGATTAGCATTTTGAAAGGTTGGATCTTTTGTGAAGGAAAGCATTGATGCTGACCATTTTGTTCTATTGATAGGACTAGTTCTTTCTACTTGTGCCATGATCAATGGTTTTGCATCTTGTTACCTTTTTCCTACCATTTTGTTATCTGATTCTTTGTTTTATGTATGATTTTGAGGAGTGATTTGTTTTTTTTTTTTTGTATTTGTTTTATTGTGTTGAAGGAGCCTGAACCTATTGACTGGGATTTCTACAGAAAGGGTATTGGGTCTGGCATTGTTGACATGTACAAGGAAGCTTATGACAGTATGTTCTTCTGCTAATCTTATTCTTCAACAGAACCCGTCTATGCTCGTGTTTGTGTTTCTAGAAATGATCAAATGGCATCTGCAAAAATGCTGTACCTACAGTACTCTTGAACAACGACCTGTGCTCGTATTTGTGTTTTTGATATTATCACCTGCTAAAGTGCTGACCTACAGTATATGTTATGATACAAATACACGTACCTGTTCGTTTCAATTAGCTTTTGCGGCTTAGTGATCAAGTGAATTAGTTTTACTTGCGTTTGTTTGGCTCTCAAACCTGAATGACTAGTCTTGAGAGAGAGAGAGAGAGAGAGAGAGAGAGAGAGAGAGAGAGAGAGAGAGAGAGAGAGAGAGAGAGAGAGAGAGAGAGAGAGTTGCTCCATGTAAATTGGGGTAACTTGAAATTGAAGTTTTTAATACTCCTACTTGTTGTTTCTCTTCCTTTTTTTTGTTGGAGCTGTGGAGATATACCAAATTGTAATTTTGAGGAACTATTAAGTTGTGTTTTTGTTTGATCTTTCTGGTTTGCTGCAGGCGTTGAGATTCCAAAGTTCGTGGACACTGTCACTCCTGAATACAAGCCAAAGTTTGATGCTTTGGTAAGCTATAGCTTAGAAACAAGGGTCTTTTCAGCTAACTTAGTCGTTTGACATGTTTCATTCTATATGTATATATAGTTGGTGGAACTGAAAGAAGCAGAACAGAAATCGCTCAAGGAGTCTGAACGGCTAGAGAAAGAAATTGTTGATGTCCAGGAGATTAGCGTAAACACCTCCATTATCTTATACAAAGCTCAATTCGATGTGTACTTTCGTTAACTTCAAGATTCTGATGTTTGATTCATTGTCTTTATGTGTTGGCTTGATCAGAAAAAGCTCAGCACCATGACTGCAGATGAGTACTTTGAGAAGCACCCAGAACTCAAAAAGAAGTTTGATGACGAGATCCGTAACGACTACTGGGGATACTGATCATTGCTTCTTGTACCTCCTGCCTGAAAAAACATACATTCTCTTCTCTTTTCTACTTTTTGCTGTGATTTTGTAATAAGAATTACACTCAGCTGTTGAGATCTTCATTGGAGACCCAATGAGACAATGACGATAAACCCATTTGGTTTTAGTTATCAGTTTCACAATGTTGTTTCTTTGTCGTTCTAATGAGAGTAATAAGAGTGAAAGATCTCTCAAATGTACGCCACTATCAAGTTTCTTTGTCGTTTTACATGTCTTTTCTATTAACTCATCACTATCAAGTTCAAACTATCAGTTAACCAATCAAGTGCCAACGTAAGTTAAGAGAAGAAATCTGAACCATTAATTGTATGCAAACCGGTTCGTTGTTTTCTCTTCGGTTTGAGAGATTTGATCAACAAACCGTTTGAATACAAGTAATGATCTAAATTGCTTATACATAATCGGTTTAACTGATACATTTCTTAGAGATGATATGCAACAAAATTTCCTATCTTTTATTAATAAAACTTCATATCTTTTTTTTTTTGTCAAATGATTGCACACAATCAGAGTAAAATTATACCATACTGGTTAGCAATGTGCTTAATAGTAATACTCTAGTAAGACTAATCTCCCTCATTAAATTAAGACAACATTATGAATCTTCCTAGAGATTGGAAACCACCGTTTTGCCTTATTTGTTGGTCTTTTCTATTCTTGAATCAGGTTCTTCTATTCTATTTGGCTGTCTTTTGACCTCTTAATCTTTTTCCTCAACTCTTTTACTGTAACAATACGAAAAACAATTTCACTTCCGCTTACAGAAACAATCTGAACTATGTCTCTTGATCTGTGTTTTTTTGTTAGTCAACCCTAGGAAATAAGCCTAAGCATGTACTTTATGTAAAAATAGAACTAAAAATATTAGAAAGAATTGTACTATTTCCATTTTTCACGCAATAAAACTCCAATTGTTATTTTGTTTAGAAAACAAAAAAAATAATTAACTATTACATTTTCCTTTCTCTTTTAGAAAAATATTTAATTGTTTCTACTTTTTGTTTGAGATTTCATTTCCATATGCATCGATTTTAATTTCAGATTTCATTTTCATATGCGTTTCTTTTGATTATAGTGTATTTTTCTTTTGTTTCCTTAGCCTTAGATCTCGTATTTGATTGAACTGATTTAGATCTATGATATTTCATTTATATATCCCTTATTTTTTATTTGAGATTTCATACTCATATGCATCAATTTAGATCTATGAGATTTTATTTCAATGTTCATTTTCATATGCATCAATTTTGATTTGAGATTTTTGTTTTCATATGCATTGATTTTGATTATAATTTCCGTGTCTTTTGTTTCTTTGGCCTTAGATCTCGTGTTTGATTGCACTAATTTAGACCTATGATATTTCATTTCCATGTCGTGATTTTGATTTGAAATTTCATTTCCATATGTCCAATTTAGATTTATGAGATTTCATTTCTGTATTCATTTTCATATTTTGATTTGAGATTTCATTTCATATGCATCGATTTTGATTTGAGATTTTGTTTCCATATGCGTTTATTTTGATTTAAGATTTCATTTTCATATGTTGATTTGGATTATAATGGATGTGTCGTTCATTTCTTTAGCGTTAGATCTCATGTTTGATTGGACTGATTTTTATTTATGATATTTCATTTTTATATGCGTTGATTTTGATTTGAGATTAAATTTCCATATGTGTCGATTTAGATCTATGAGATTTATTCCATATTTGTTTCGATGTTTTGATTTGAATTTTCATTTCTATATGCGTCAATTTTGATTTGTGATTTCGCTCCCATATATTTGCGAATATGAATGTCTCAAACGTAATAACCGACAACAACATATAAAAAGGAAATCCATGTGTTGGTTTTCGTTTCCATATGTGTTGATAGAAGAAAAGAGAAATAATTGTGTACAAATAGTGCTCATTTTAGTTGTTGTGTTCTTTTTATAGAGATTGATTGTTTAAATTAGTTGGCTTAGCTAATTTATAACTGAATAACTGAAGGAAAATCGAATCAGTTTTTTTTTTTTTTAAAAATTGGATGAACTTATGAATGTGATATATTAAAATTATGTAAAGTAGAAGTTTTGAAAATGTGAATTTAGTACAATTAAGAAGAAAGTTTGAATTTATCTTTTTATTTGCAGTTACTTTAATGACAGTAGTTTATGACATTTGATTCTTGTGGTGTTGTATATAATATTTTTTATTAAACATTTTGTATTTTATTCTTCATTTTATCTTTTTAGGAATTGATCAAAGATAAAAAAATCATGAAAACTAAAAAAAAAGTATTTGTGATTTTGGATTTTATAAATTGAATACATATATATAGTGAATGTCAACATGACAATACTTATGATATAAACACGAAGAAACAACATAATACCAATTGCGTTTCTTCTAAATTATTTTGACTATAAAAAAATATTTAAAAGAAGCAATTAAAAAAAATATATTTAGAGAGTCAATATATATATGAATTTACAAAAAAATGTTTGATTGAAGAATTATTCTATTCATGAAATTAGTAGATTAACTATTTAGCTTTCAGTTGATATATGTTAATGTTATCATTACCATAGAGTGGACTGCAATGGGTTACATTATTCTTTTTGTTTATTACATAATTCGCTAACAAAAAAATATTTTTCAAAAAAGTAATTTGCTAACATTTGGGTTAGTTCTTGTAGTAGTCTATTCTTTCATTCATGATATGCATTTGTGGTTATGAGTATGAATGTTAACATGAAGCCCGAGAAGTTCAGTTTGATTAAATTAGCCCTTTAGGCTGGCACTAATCTAATGAACTATAGAGAAAAAACTGGTTGTCTTCGACTACTCCCATATGGAGAATGAACACCATATGGACCTCTGAGTTTTGGAGGATGATTCGAGGAAGAGTCAATGGTCCAACAAAAAGACTTTTGATTTGCCTATTTCACACATCGATATGATCATGTGAGTTGTCTGTGTAGGGTACGGTTAGGTACTCGTCATTGCATATATATCATTAGCGATAGTTGTAAACATACAATTTGTGGGAGCGCCTCCCTTTTGAAACTGACTTTCTGCATACAACTTACTGGAATGATTTTAGAGCAGTATGTATTTGGAAACCTGAGTTACTTCAATTTATTGAAATTTTTTTAAATAATAATATATTTATTCCTTTCATATATGTGTATCACAACATCTCAAGCGTATAAGAACTTGTGTCTTCCCTGAAGGTTTTATAAATTAGTCCTTTGATGCAAGCACTAACATGGGAAAACTTCTCTTGATTGTGAACATTTTTTGTTTGTTTGTCTTGCAATAGAGTCACGTCACTGCTTATAAAGGTATACAATATTGGTAAGCAATGTTCTTAATAGACAGTGATGTAGATGCGAACCTCAGCATCATCATCAGGCTTGGTGAAGGCCAAATCTCAGATGCTAGCAGAGTTTTAAAGGCTAGTTTACTCGATTTTCGGGAATGGTGGAGGCAGCACCCATGGAGCAAGCAGGCAGGGCTGGTCAAGGTAAATTATATACAGCTTCATATTCAAAGTCAAGATCTTTCTGGTTCATGATTTTGAACAATTTCAATATAACAAACAAATTTTTTTGTTGGACAAGATAATACAATATTGTTCTTACCCAACTTTCACCACGTTCAGACATGTTCTAAACTTCTACTTACAGTTAGATCTTTACCTCTAATTAAGATCCATATACAACTTCAGATAAGCAAATACTGAGACCTATTATCTAATCTAACATACATACGAGTTTTGCAACCCCAGTGCATTGATTAATACTTTTTTTTTGTCTTTGTCAGAATGTTCTGGTTTTTATTGTTTGGTGAAGTTTCATGTCATTCAATTACCACACAAACAAGCTCCTTGTTAAGGTTCAATATGAACAAATCATGCAGGACATAATAGAGATTGGCCTTAAGGAAGCAAGTGCGCTTTGTAGCTATGATTTATTTCTCTTCTGGATGAAACTCCACACTCCCAACTTAAATTTAATTAGTTACAAAAAAGGTATTTATAATTTGTTCACTTTGTAAGTTTGTTTATATATATTTTCACTTATTTCAGAGTTTATTAGAAAAACAAAACAACTATTAAGATCTAGTTTCTCACAAATTATAGCCTTTCACTGCACGTTATATACTTTTTTTGTTCTTGATCTAATCTACTAATTGCTGTTAATGCTAAAACATGGTAAATTCTCTTAACAATATTGAAACTCTTCAATATATACTATGATCATCAATAAATTTGCCTCCATGCTAGTTCACAGAACATTATTATATTGTAATCATGGAGTGGCTACCAACAATCTCTTAGCCTTTTCTCTCTTCGAAGGATGAAGCTCCATACTCCAACTTCAATTTAGATACACAAGACATTTATAACTTGTCTATTTATTACTTCTTTTTTTGTATATCTTGTCCATTTATTTTGTAACTTAAGTTTGCTTGTGTTTATATATTTCCACTTATTTTCGAATGCATAACCAAACAACTTAATATAATTAGGTTTTCAAACATATGATGTTCTCAGTGTCATCCCATAAAGTTAACTACACCAAATTTCTCTATACGTCATCTCAACCCTGTCAAGTAATGGCTTTATCACAATACTTTGAGCGATCTCACCTCTCTCAATATCATAAATGAAAATGTGCCAGCATGGGTTGACTCTCTTGGGATACAACCAAACCTTACCACTGTGACTAGTGCCACACATATTCACATCATCTCCATGGACGATCTGAGAAACAAGCAGAACAAACATCTTTCTTGTCCAAGAATTGACTCCTGTAGGTGGCGTTTCAAAAAACCCAAACTATTCGTGGTAATCTAAATATTCACAATTCTTCCTTATAATTGTTAATTTTGTCTATATGTTTTTATACATTTCCCCTAACTGAAAAGTTTTCAAAAAAAATAAAAATAAAATTAAATCTGTGGAAAGAAGAAAACAAAAAACAGACCGAACACCACATGTCATCACACGTTGTAGAGGTCGTTGGAACCCCATCTAAAAATGAGCCATATCTATTTCTTGACCTCGCCATCACCTCTATTTATTTTTATGTTATCCTATGAAAAAATCATTTGATATTTTATGATATTGAAAGCAAACTTCGTATCCTTCACCCATTTGAAAAATATGATGAAAACGATATCATTCTATATAGAACTTGGCAGTTATTATCCCTCAATTTTTTTTTATACAGGCAAACAAATGTGACTAATGGGACAAAAAAGCAAGTTGGCCTGTAAAAATAAAACAAAACTTAATATTATTATTAATAATAATAATATACATGAAATCACTAGCTTTGAGGATTCCCTCCTTAAAGCATACTCATCCATAAAGATGTTTATCTGAGGTTCTTAGCAATAAAAAGTAAATCTTTTATTGTATTGTGATACTATATTTAAATTTCATTTCTCTAAACAAAAATTAACTAATAAAAATAGATAATTCTCCAAATTTTTGCAGCAGGTTCTTAAAGTATAGAGAGAAAATGAAAACAAAAACAAAAATACAGAAACAATCAAATGCCTAACTTTCTGTGTTATATTTTTGGAATTTTTGTAACATAATTTAGAACAAGAAACCAAAAAAAGTGAGAGAAGTTCAAATTGATCAATTCTATTAAGAAAGAAACCAAAACAAGATGAAGAGGTGGTGACTGGTGAAGCTTTTTTTCAATTCCACATAAGAAACCACAACAAAGAAACAAAAGATATAAAAATAGCACACAACTTATTTTTATTAATTAGCTTTATGCATATTTAATTATGAGTTGTTTGTTTGTTGACCAAAAATAAGAGAAAAAAAAATACTAAAAACTCCTTTTATACAACACCCATTCTTCTCAATCTTCCCTGTCCTTCTTGTTCTGTTTTATTTTGGGCAATGCTTCTTCCATTTCTCCATCTCCGTCTCTCTTCTCCGATCATGTCCCCTGATCCCTTCTCCTCCCTATCATCTTCCCCTCATTAATAACACAACCAAACTTATCATTGTTATATATTCTCAGAGGATTCAGATCAGTTTTATTAGCAACAGAAGAAACCTTAGAGAGAGTTATATGGAGAGTTCGTTAGGTTTCATGACGGTTTTCGCCGGTCTCAGGAAGCGTTGTGTTCGTTGTGAGTCAATTTCACAAGCGTCTCCTCTCAGATTACTTGGACAAGTTCGAACTTGAAATCCGTACGTTAACTAAATCCGGTTCTATATTTCTTTTTTTTGAAAAGTTGATTATGAATAACTCGAGTGGTACATGGTGTCCCGCAATAATTCTAGCGGCGGATCTAGAAAATTTATTGAGTGGGGGCTGAAAATAATTAAAAACAATGAAAAGGGGAAAAGGGGTTTAAGGGGCTTTGATCCATGGTTTAGTGGGAGCATGTTGAAGAATCAGACCAACTATGTTGCTGAAATTCTGATGTTTGTTATATAAATAAATATATTAGGGTTATGGGTTTAAATCTGATGTTTTCAGATTATTCTAGCTTGTGACCAGACAATAGGGATATTTAACTCTTCTTACGAGCAACCGGATCTGATTAGTGCCCATGGTCACGTTCTCCGGAATTAATCAGTTGGGTCATGGTTCACCGGATATTCCGGATCAAAAAAGTTGATTATGAACAATTTATAAATTGGAGGCAATTCTTTTTGTTTTTAGGATCGCGGAAAAATGCGGTGATGAAGAAGAAGGTGAGGTTCGCGGCGGATGTGGTTGAGCCGTCAGGGAACAACAAAGAGTATCGCCTGAGACACTCCTCCAAGGCTAAATTCAAATAGGGAATTGAAGATGGCGGCAACTGTTTGAAGTTTTTTTTGTACAGAATTAGTCAAATATGTAAACTATTCATTGGGTTTTGTGATTTGATTTTCATTATTAATTTTATGATTTTTCCTCTTTATCTGATGAATATGTTTGGCAAAAACATTTACGGCCTGGTGAATAATTCCATATTTTTATCATTTTTTTCCTTTTTGGGGTGGGGGGTTGCATGTTAATATTTTGTTTGTGTAAATACAAATTGTGATTGTTACTTAGTAACTACTTTTTGTGGCTTTTTAAGTTTTTATATATGATATGAACACTGAATACATATACCGCGACGTCTCTTACTTACTAATTCTATTATTGTCAGTAGCAAAAGAGAATAACGTAAAATAATCTAATACCGATTTATTGAAATTACAATGAGTTAAAAGCACATAAATAATCCAAATATTGATAAATAATTTAAAACCACAACCAAAACAAACTTTTGATTTTACTATGCTTTAGATTAAGTACTGATATAATTTGTCTTGCTGATTTTGTCAAATAAGCTCATAAACAAATAGATTATTTACCATGCCAGAATATGGAAAAAATCATTGTGTTGGATGGTAGTTTAATTATTAAGGTGAATAATATAGTTCAACAACATTTGAAAATGGTGCTGGAAACTTATAGTTTTATTCTTAAAAAAAATATTTGTAAAAGGTTTCTTAAGAATTTTCTTGAAAGGTTCTTGGTTGGTATGGTTATCTATCATTACCACTGTCAAGTGATGGCGAATACTTTCAACGAATTGTATTAAAACTAATTTTGAACGTTAAGTTATGGTTTATTAATTGGCTCTGTACATAAGGACCATAACCGGGTTTTAGCAACAAAAAAGAACAGATCTCCAATCTCTAAAACTTTAACATAAAGGTTAAATACTTTAAGTTATCTCTGCATTTTTTTTACAAAAAAAAAAAACTTATCTCTGCATTAACGTGTGAACGCAATATTTCAGAAAATCGTCAAACCTAAACTATAATTATTTTTGGAAGTGTAGGACAGCATGACATTAAAGAGTATTAAACATTCAAGATTTGTCAAAGATTTGGGGTATATATAAAAAACTGCTTAAATATAGAAATTATATTAAGACCAATTAGTTACAAACGTTGTCTTTTAACTAATGAAAAGGGTACCGTAAAGAACCCGAAAGGTCATCACATGCCAAAATTTGAGTGTGGCTTACGAGAAGATGGAACTGGTTATATGATTAATAAACATTGATCCTCTGACGCTTATAACGTGAAGACATGCATAATGCAACCATAATATCTAATATAAATATATTGCTATACCTAATACTATTTGCATCCCGCCCGTAAATAAGAGTATGTGATGATGACGACATAAGAAGATGGTAAAAACTAATCAACAGAAGGATCTTATACATTTTGATTTTTCTCCGCATATAGATTGGACCGGTAAAGTTTTAAAAGAACATGCCCTGTTTTTATAAGTTTATAACGATAATCTTCCTTATAAAAGTTAAAAAATTATCTTATATTAGTGCTCCAAGAAAGGACCTGAAAAAGGTAAGCTCAACAAACTTGTCAAACTTGAAATCTTCCAGCCTCCACAATGTCACTCACTCCAACCCGGTATATGGTCTCCATAAATTCTCTTTTCTCTTGTAGTCCTGCCTCTTAGGGCATAATTAAAGGGGTAACTATAGGGTTTCTTAGGGAATTATAAGTGGTGGGCCCCAATTTTTTGTTAAAATCGATTCCCAAAACTGTCAAAGAAGGATCGATCCTTGATGAGTTGTTGCACTGTTTGCGGGCTCCACTGACACGTGGCGACCCACAATTGGTTAACTTTTTTTTTTTAAATTAGGAAAAAATAAAAAATAAAAAACCCAAAATGGGTTTCATGGATAATAGATGAAGCGTACATCAGACCGAGGAGTCATACCATGTCTTCCAATCAGAAGAACTATCATAAAGATTCCAAAGCTATAAACACCAGCATGCTCTGTAACTATAGAATGGAAGACTCAATCTTATTAGAAGATGAGTTTACAATATATATAATGTGAGAGTTAAGTAAAAATAATGACATATAAGTTCTCTACCTATATATACTCTACAATAACAATACTTGTATGGAGATAAGAAGGATCTAAATATCCTAGCCATCCCATCACTTGATCTTCCATTTCGAGACTTCCCCTCCAGGAGAAATCAGACAGCTTAGCTTTCCAGTTCCTTTCCAAAAAAACATTCATAGGAGTTATGTTTCTGATCCTAGATAACTCTCTGTGTGTAGAAAAGTAACCGCATTGGCTATCTCCTTAGCCACCTTTAGTCTTACGTCGCAAGGTAAGAACTCTGTATCCTTGGAACCTATACCTCCTTGGTGTCCTAAAGCTCTGTTCTGTGCGTTTTCAAAAACCATAACTGGACAAGGGAACCCAATAGCTTCAGGAAGTTGATGTGATTGGTAACACGAGCAGATAAGACAATGCCGTTGTTCTTGAGATGTTCATGGCAGTTAAAAAAGTTGCCTTCTGGTGAATATAATGTTGAATCTGAGGCCACTGAAGTTTTAGACTTTTAGTCAACAAGTTTGAAAACTCTGCTCTTTTGCACATGGGAGTCTGAATGATCAACACAACAACAATTCATGAATTAGGATTATGTGTCAAATTTATAGGTAATTAATTGATGATTGATGTAAAGAGAATGAGAAAAAGTTCTACTTTATATATATATAGATATTTATATACTAATTTTATTATCACTAAAACTAAATTTATTCACAAAAAAATTATAACCCATAAATCTAACCAAAATTTTAGCATCAAGTTTTTTGTTAGTAAATAATGATATAGTGGAACATATAATACAATCCAAAAATACATAGATTTTTGAAAAACAAATAGATAAAATTCATAATAAAAAAAAGGAGAGAAATGTATTTATGTTCCACCAAACTCGAAAAATCTAAAATAAAATAAATATGAATCATTTTTATTAGAATTAAAATTAAACGAGAAAATAATAAAAAGTTCACAACCAATGATTAATACATAATCAAAAGAAAATTTTAAAATCAGTTTTTGAAAACTAATCTGATAAAAGTTAGAGCTAAAAATTTAGTAATTATACATAATATAATTTGTGATTAGTTAAAAATTATATCCAATATATAATAACTAGCAATAATTAAATAATATAATTTAAAGCAATGATTCTAATTCTAATTTATATTTTAAAAATTTATGAAAATATTCTAATTCAATGATTTTAAGGATTTATAGTACGAGTAAAATGGTTTAAAATTTAGTTCTCAATAACAGTAGATTTGACAACAGTAGATATGACGGAATCTAAAAATCATTAAAAACAAAATTCTAAACCATTTTAATGTAAATGCAAATTAGTAAATAATTTTCCTAAAACAGAAAGTAAAAGGTTAGAGTAATTTCTTAAAGGGTTTAATTTGTATTTTATAAGCAGATTAAAAATTGGATAAATAAATCTATCGCCTGAAAAAGGGAAAAAGTACAATTCTGTCTGTGTCGGTTCTGTTTTTCTGTTTCTTTTTATAAAGTACATAAGCTCATGTTTAACTCCTAGGGTTAGGGTTGATTGACAAAAAAAAGAAGCAGACCAACAGAGTTCAGAAACAGATCTGTAAGCTATGGTGAGATTGTCTTTTGGTATAGCTGCGGTGAAAGGTTTGAGGAAGAAGAAGAAGTTGAAACAGGAAAGAAGAGTGCCCGATTCAAAACCCGTAGCCGTTGCCGTACCGGAGCTCCCTGAGGAAGTGTTGATGCAGATCCTGGCGAGATTGCCTGCGAATTTATTGATGCAGTTCAAGTGTGTCTCAAAGCTCTGGTGCTCCATGATCTCATCTTCTTATTTTGCTAATCTTTTCCTTAAAGTTCCATCGCTGCTACCACGTGAACGGCGTCTGTTCATGTACTTAGTGGACAAGGATGGCCACGGCGACTGTGTCCTGATCTCTAAATTGGTTAAGAACCCGAGGGCCAAAGCCTACCTACTCGACGAATATGTGTCCATACCAGGAATGGGAGGCTGCTTGGTGAACGCTCTTAGGGGATTGATGTGTTGCAGAATTGGGACAAGAGTGCGGATCTTTAACCTCACCACCAAGCAGCACGTGGAGTTGCCATTACTTGTATCGGGAGATGATTCCAATATGTGGAACCACTTTGGATTCGATCCTATTCACGAGGAATACAAAGTGATTAGCCTAACTTGGGAGATGACACAAGAGAGAGTTGTGAGATGTGACCATCACGTTTTGGTACTTGGCCCTGGAGCTTCTTGGAGGAGAATCACCCAAAGCGTTGCTCCCCATCGTCCTTGCTCGCAAGGTATCTCCATCGATGGTGTCTTGTATTATGGTGCCTGGACCGGTGAGAATACATTTGTGATTGTGAGTTTTAACATGATGTCTGACAAGTTCAATTTGATCAAATTACCCCTTCATGCTGGCACCAATCTAATGAACTACAGAGGAAAACTTGCTGTCTTCGACTACTCCCTCCATCATCTGGCGATTGATCAGCGTTTGGACCTGTGGGTTTTGGAGGATGAGAGTCAATGGTCAGACAGGAAGACTTTTATTTTGCCTATTACATACTTCCATCTTTTCCTCCCAGGTGAGTTTTCCGTGCAGGGTACTAGTCGTGAGGGTATGGTTAGGGTCTTCTCTAAGACTGCTTACTCTTCATTTCATACCATTTGCGATCTGTATACTTGTAAGAATACTGATACTGAAGGGGTTCTATTGGCCAAATTGCTGGAGCGCCCTCCTTTTGAGACTGAGTCTTTGCATACAACTTATTGGGATGATTTTGACAACATTATGTATTTGGAAACCTGAGTTACTCTGTTTTATTGGCAAACGTTTTTTTTAAAATAAAACAATTATATGTATGCCTTCATATATGTCTATCACAACGCAACCTGAGTTACTTCTGTTTTTTTTAAAAAAAACAATTATATGTATGCCTTCATATATGTCTATCACAGCATCTCAAGCGTATAAGAACTTGTGTCTTTCCCATAAGCACTTATATGAGGAAACTTTCTCTAGATTGTGAACGTTCTCAAATGGCAATTTTGATATCTTGCATAGTGTTTTTATCAAAAACTTTTGAAGCTTATGTCTCTATCATTCAATTTTGATGAACTATATGTATGGAATTTATCAGCTTGCACATCGGCAATTTCAGACTGTAAATTTTATGGGTTTGGTGGGTATATTTAGTTCTTATTTGTGTCACAAATGTTAAGCTTCCAAATGCTTAATAGACAATCAAGTGAAGAAAGTTCAAGATGGGATGGGCTCTGCTTTTGGCTTGTAAGTTTAAGAATATACCGTTAATCGAGATGAGATATTCATTGTGTTACGTGCTCTGCTTTTTGGCTTG
>CAJHQQ010002849.1:0-56215 GCA_905132885.1 Moricandia moricandioides
TTTGAAGATTTTGCAATTTCTTCTTGATATGCTAATCAAACCAAAATGAACACGACGTAAGAAAGCTTGATTTGTACCATAATCCAGTGGATAATCACCCTGAAAATTGAATCAATATCATAGAAGTTATGATGAAGAAGGTTATGCCACTTTATAACCGAAAGTGATTCAGTTTACCCATGTTTGGAGATTTGTGCAATTTCTTCTTGATTTCTAATCAATACCAGAAATGATCACGACGTAAGAATCTTTGATTTGGACTCCATAAATCATGGATAATCAACCCTGAAATTTAATCAATATCATAGGAGTAATGATGAAGAAGTTATCCACTTTTAACCGAGGTGATTCTAGTTTACACTGTTTTGAGATTTGGAAATTTCTTCTTGATTCTAATCAAAGCAGAATGAATCACGATGTAAGAGCTTGATTTTGGAATCATAATCATTTTATAATCACCCTGAAATTGAATCAATATTATAGGAGTTATGGTGAAGAAGTTATCCCCACCTTTAACCAATAGTGATATCCCACTACCCTGTTTGAAGATTTTGCATTTTTTTCTTGATTCTAATCAAACCAGAATGAATCACGATGTAGAATATTGATTTGGACTCATAAATCAGTGATAATCACCCTGAAGTTGAATCAATATCATAGGAGTTATGAATGAAGAAAGTTACCCCACTTTTAACCCGAAGTGATTCCAATTACCTGTTTAGAGATTTTTGACAATTTCTTCTTGATTCTAATCAAACCAGAATGAATCACGATGTAAGAAGCTTGATTTTGACTCATAAATCAGTGGATAATCACCACGAAGTTGAATCAATATCATAGGAGTTATGATGAAGAGTTACCCCACTTTTAACCGAAGTGATTCCAGTTTACCCTATTTGGAGATTTTGCAATTTCTTCTTGATTCTAATCAAACCAGAATGAATCACGATGTAAGAATCTTGATTTGGACTCATAAATCAGTGGATTAATCACCCTGAAGTTGAATCAATATCATAGGAGTTATGATGAAGAAGTTACCCCACCTTTAACCGAAGTTATTCCAGTTTACCCTGTTTGGAGATTTTTGCAATTTCTTCTTGATTCTAATCAAACCAGAATGAATCACGATGTAAGAAGCTTGATTTGGACTCATAAATCAGTGGATAATCACCATGAAGTTGAATCAATATCATAGGAGTTATGATGAAGAAGTTACCCCACTTTTAACCGAAGTGATTCCAATTTACCTTGTTTGGAGATTTTGCAATTTCTTCTTGATTCTAATCAAACCAGAATGAATCACGATGTAAGAAGCTTGATTTTTGACTCATAAATCAGTGGATAATCACCATGAAGTTGAATCAATATCATAGGAGTTATGATGAAGAAGTTACCCCACTTTTAACCGAAGTGATTCCAGTTTACCCTATTTGGAGATTTTGCAAATTTCTTCTTGATTCTAATCAAACCAGAATGAATCACGATGTTAAGAAGCTTGATTTGACTCATAAATCAGTGGATAATAACCCATGAAGTTGAATCAATATCATAGGAGTTTTGATGAAGAAGTTACCCCAATTTTAGCCGAAGTGATTCAAGTTTACCCTATTTGGAGATTTTGCAATTTCTTCTTGATTATAATCAAACCAGATCAATCACGATGTAAGAAGCTTAATTTGGACTCATAAATCAGTTTTTAATCACCCTGAAACTGAATCAATATCATAAGAGTTATGACGAAGAGTTATCCCACCTTTAACCGAAGTGATTCCAGTTTACCCTGTTTGGAGATTTTGCATTTTCTTCTTGATTCTAATCAAATAAGAATGAATCACGATTTAAGAAACTTTATTTGGACTCATAAATCAGTTAATAATCACCCTGAAGTTCAATCAATATCATAGGAGTTATGATGGAGAAGTTATCCACCTTTAACCAAAGTTATTCCAGTTTATCCTGTTTGGAGATTTTGCAATTTTCTTATTGATTCTAATCAAACCAGAATGAATCACGATGTAAGAAGCTTGATTTGGACTCATAAATCAGTGGATATTCACCCTGAAATTGAATCAATATCATAGGAGTTATGATGAAGAAGTTATCCCACTTTTAACCAAAGTGATTCTGGCTTACCCTCTTTGGAGATTTTCAATTTCTTCTTGATTCTAATCAAACCAGAATGAATCACGATGTAAGAAGCTTGATTTGGACTCATAAATAAGTTTATAATCACCCTGAAGTTGAATCAATATCATAGGAGTTATGATGAAGAAGTTTATCCCACCTTTAACCGAAGTGATTCCAGTTTATCATGTTTGGAGATTTCGCATTTTCTTCTTGATTCTGATCAAAACAGAATGAATCACAATGTAAGAAGCTTGATTTTGACTCATAAATCAGTGGATATCACCCTGAAGTTGAATCAATATCATAGGAGTTATGATGAAGAAGTTATCCCACTTTTACCGAAGTGATTACAGTTTACCCTGTTTGGAGATTTTGCAATTTCTTCTTGATTCTAATCAAACCAGAATGAATCAAATGTAAGAAGCTTGATTTGGACTCATAAATCAGTGGATAATCACCCTGAGTTGAATCAATATCATAGGAGTTATGATGAAGAAGTTATCCCACTTTTAAACCGAAGTGATTCCAGTTACCCTGTTTGGAGATTTTGCAATTTCTTCTTGATTCTAATCAAACCAGAATGAATCACGATGTAAGAAGGTTGATTTGGACTCATAAAATCAGTTTATAATCACCATGAAGTTGAATCAATAACGTAGGAGTTATGATGAAGAAGTTACCCCACTTTTAACCGAAGTAATTACAATTAACCATGTTTGAAGATTTTGCAATTTCTTCTTGATTCTAATCAAAACCAAAATGAATCACGATTTAAGAAGCTTGATTTGGACTCATAAATCAGTGGATAATCACCCTGAAGTTGAATCAATATCATAGGAGTTATGATGAGAAGTTACCCCACCTTTAACCGAAGTTATTCCAGTTTACCCTGTTTGGAGATTTTGCAATTTCTTATTGATTCTATCAAACCAGAATGAATCACGATGTAAGAATCTTGATTTGGACTCATAAATCAGTGGATAATCACCCTGAAGTTGAATCAATATCATAGGAGTTATGATGAAGAAGTTACTCCCACTTTTAACCGAAGTGATTCCAATTTACCTTGTTTGGAGATTTTGCAATTTCTTCTTGATTCTAATCAAACCAGAATGAATCACGATGTAAGAAGCTTGATTTTACTCATAAATCAGTGGATAATCACCATGAAGTTGAATCAATATCATAGGAGTTATGATGAAGAAGTTACCCCACTTTTAAACGAAGTGATTCCAGTTTACCCTATTTGGAGATTTTGAAAATTTCTTCTTGATTCTAATCAAACCAGAATGAATCACGATGTAAGAAGCTTGATTTTGACTCATAAATCAGTGGATAATAACCATGAAGTTGAATCAATATCATAGGAGTTTTGATGAAGAAGTTACCCCAATTTTAGCCGAAGTGATTCAAGTTTACCCTATTTGGAGATTTTGCAATTTCTTCTTGATTATAATCAAACCAGAATCAATCACGATGTAAGAAGCTTAATTTGGACTCATAAATCAGTTTTTAATCACCCTGAAACTGAATCAATATCATAAGAGTTATGACGAAGAAGTTATCCCACCTTTAACCGAAGTGATTCCAGTTTACCCTGTTTGGAGATTTTGCATTTTCTTCTTGATTCTAATCAAATAAGAATGAATCACGATTTAAGAAACTTTATTTGGACTCATAAATCAGTTAATAATCACCCTGAAGTTCAATCAATATCATAGGAGTTATGATGGAGAAGTTATCCCACCTTTAACCAAAGTTATTCCAGTTTATCCTGTTTGGAGATTTTTGCAATTTCTTATTGATTCTAATCAAACCAGAATGAATCACGATGTAAGAAGCTTGATTTGGACTCATAAATCAGTGGATATTCACCCTGAAATTGAATCAATATCATAGGAGTTATGATGAAGAAGTTATCCCACTTTTAACCAAAGTGATTCTGGCTTACCCTCTTTGGAGATTTTCAATTTCTTCTTGATTCTAATCAAACCAGAATGAATCACGATGTAAGAAGCTTGATTTGGACTCATAAATAAGTTTATAATCACCCTGAAGTTGAATCAATATCATAGGAGTTATGATGAAGAAGTTATCCCACTTTTAACCGAAGTGATTCCAGTTTATCATGTTTGGAGATTTCGCATTTTCTTCTTGATTCTGATCAAAACAGAATGAATCACAATGTAAGATGCTTGATTTGGAATCATAAATCATTTTATAATCACCCTGAAATTGAATCAATATTATAGGAGTTATGGTGAAGAAGTTATCCCACCTTTCACCAAAGTGATTCCAACTTACCCTGTTTGAAGATTTTGCATTTTTTTCTTGATTCTAATCAAACCAGAATGAATCACGATGTAGGAATATTGATTTGGACTCATAAATCAGTGGATAATCACCCTGAAGTTGAATCAATATCATAGGAGTTATGATGAAGAAGTTACCCCACTTTTAACCGAAGTGATTCCAATTTACCTTGTTTAGAGATTTTGCAATTTCTTCTTGATTCTAATCAAACCAGAATGAATCACGATGTAAGAAGCTTGATTTTGACTCATAAATCAGTGGATAATCACCACGAAGTTGAATCAATATCATAGGAGTTATGATGAAGAAGTTACCCCACTTTTAACCGAAGTGATTCCAGTTTACCCTATTTGGAGAATTTGCAATTTCTTCTTGATTCTAATCAAACCAGAATGAATCACGATGTAAGAATCTTGATTTGGACTCATAAATCAGTGGATAATCACCCTGAAGTTGAATCAATATCATAGGAGTTATGATGAAGAAGTTACCCCACCTTTAACCGAAGTTATTCCAGTTTACCCTGTTTGGAGATTTTGCAATTTCTTATTGATTCTATCAAACCAGAATGAATCACGATGTAAGAATCTTGATTTGGACTCATAAATCAGTGGATAATCACCTTGAAGTTGAATCAATATCATAGGAGTTATGATGAAGAAGTTACTCCACTTTTAACCGAAGTGATTCCAATTTACCTTGTTTGGAGATTTTGCAATTTCTTCTTGATTCTAATCAAACCAGAATGAATCACGATGTAAGAAGCTTGATTTTACTCATAAATCAGTGGATAATCACCATGAAGTTGAATCAATATCATAGGAGTTATGATGAAGAAGTTACCCCACTTTTAAACGAAGTGATTCCAGTTTACCCTATTTGGAGATTTTGAAATTTCTTCTTGATTCTAATCAAACCAGAATGAATCACGATGTAAGAAGCTTGATTTTGACTCATAAATCAGTGGATAATAACCATGAAGTTGAATCAATATCATAGGAGTTTTGATGAAGAAGTTACCCCAATTTTAGCCGAAGTGATTCAAGTTTACCCTATTTGGAGATTTTGCAATTTCTTCTTGATTATAATCAAACCAGAATCAATCACGATGTAAGAAGCTTAATTTGGACTCATAAATCAGTTTTTTAATCACCCTGAAACTGAATCAATATCATAAGAGTTATGACGAAGAAGTTATCCCACCTTTAACCGAAGTGATTCCAGTTTACCCTGTTTGGAGATTTTGCATTTTCTTCTTGATTCTAATCAAATAAGAATGAATCACGATTTAAGAAACTTTATTTGGACTCATAAATCAGTTAATAATCACCCTGAAGTTCAATCAATATCATAGGAGTTATGATGGAGAAGTTATCCCACCTTTAACCAAAGTTATTCCAGTTTATCCTGTTTGGAGATTTTGCAATTTCTTATTGATTCTAATCAAACCAGAAGGAATCACGATGTAAGAAGCTTGATTTGGACTCATAAATCAGTGGATATTCACCCTGAAATTGAATCAATATCATAGGAGTTATGATGAAGAAGTTATCCCACTTTTAACCAAAGTGATTCTGGCTTACCCTCTTTGGAGATTTTCAATTTCTTCTTGATTCTAATCAAACCAGAATGAATCACGATGTAAGAAGCTTGATTTGGACTCATAAATAAGTTTATAATCACCCTGAAGTTGAATCAATATCATAGGAGTTATGATGAAGAAGTTATCCCACCTTTAACCGAAGTGATTCCAGTTTATCATGTTTGGAGATTTCGCATTTTCTTCTTGATTCTGATCAAAACAGAATGAATCACAATGTAAGAAGCTTGATTTTGACTCATAAATCAGTGGATAATCACCCTGAAGTTGAATCAATATCATAGGAGTTATGATGAAGAAGTTATCCCACTTTTACCGAAGTGATTACAGTTTACCCTGTTTGGAGATTTTGCAATTTCTTCTTGATTCTAATCAAACCAGAATGAATCAAGATGTAAGAAGCTTGATTTGGACTCATAAATCAGTGGATAATCACCCTGGAGTTGAATCAATATCATAGGAGTTATGATGAAGAAGTTATCCCACTTTTAACCGAAGTGATTCCAGTTTACCCTGTTTGGAGATTTTGCAATTTCTTCTTGATTCTAATCAAACCAGAATGAATCACGATGTAAGAAGGTTGATTTGGACTCATAAATCAGTTTATAATCACCATGAAGTTGAATCAATAACGTAGGAGTTATGATGAAGAAGTTACCCCACTTTTAACCGAAGTAATTCCAATTAACCATGTTTGAAGATTTTGCAATTTCTTCTTGATTCTAATCAAACCAAAATGAATCACGATTTAAGAAGCTTGATTTGGACTCATAAATCAGTGGATAATCACCCTGAAGTTGAATCAATATCATAGGAGTTATGATGAAGAAGTTACCCCACCTTTAACCGAAGTTATTCCAGTTTACCCTGTTTGGAGATTTTGCAATTTCTTATTGATTCTATCAAACCAGAATGAATCACGATGTAAGAATCTTGATTTGGACTCATAAATCAGTGGATAATCACCTTGAAGTTGAATCAATATCATAGGAGTTATGATGAAGAAGTTACTCCACTTTTAACCGAAGTGATTCCAATTTACCTTGTTTGGAGATTTTGCAATTTCTTCTTGATTCTAATCAAACCAGAATGAATCACGATGTAAGAAGCTTGATTTTTACTCATAAATCAGTGGATAATCACCATGAAGTTGAATCAATATCATAGGAGTTATGATGAAGAAGTTACCCCACTTTTAAACGAAGTGATTCCAGTTTACCCTATTTGGAGATTTTGAAAATTTCTTCTTGATTCTAATCAAACCAGAATGAATCACGATGTAAGAAGCTTGATTTTGACTCATAAATCAGTGGATAATAACCATGAAGTTGAATCAATATCATAGGAGTTTTGATGAAGAAGTTACCCCAATTTTAGCCGAAGTGATTCAAGTTTACCCTATTTGGAGATTTTGCAATTTCTTCTTGATTATAATCAAACCAGAATCAATCACGATGTAAGAAGCTTAATTTGGACTCATAAATCAGTTTTTAATCACCCTGAAACTGAATCAATATCATAAGAGTTATGACGAAGAAGTTATCCCACCTTTAACCGAAGTGATTCCAGTTTACCCTGTTTGGAGATTTTGCATTTTCTTCTTGATTCTAATCAAATAAGAATGAATCACGATTTAAGAAACTTTATTTGGACTCATAAATCAGTTAATAATCACCCTGAAGTTCAATCAATATCATAGGAGTTATGATGGAGAAGTTATCCCACCTTTAACCAAAGTTATTCCAGTTTATCCTGTTTGGAGATTTTGCAATTTCTTATTGATTCTAATCAAACCAGAATGAATCACGATGTAAGAAGCTTGATTTGGACTCATAAATCAGTGGATATTCACCCTGAAATTGAATCAATATCATAGGAGTTATGATGAAGAAGTTATCCCACTTTTAACCAAAGTGATTCTGGCTTACCCTCTTTGGAGATTTTCAATTTCTTCTTGATTCTAATCAAACCAGAATGAATCACGATGTAAGAAGCTTGATTTGGACTCATAAATAAGTTTATAATCACCCTGAAGTTGAATCAATATCATAGGAGTTATGATGAAGAAGTTATCCCACCTTTAACCGAAGTGATTCCAGTTTATCATGTTTGGAGATTTCGCATTTTCTTCTTGATTCTGATCAAAACAGAATGAATCACAATGTAAGAAGCTTGATTTTGACTCATAAATCAGTGGATAATCACCCTGAAGTTGAATCAATATCATAGGAGTTATGATGAAGAAGTTATCCCACTTTTACCGAAGTGATTACAGTTTACCCTGTTTGGAGATTTTGCAATTTCTTCTTGATTCTAATCAAACCAGAATGAATCAAGATGTAAGAAGCTTGATTTGGACTCATAAATCAGTGGATAATCACCCTGGAGTTGAATCAATATCATAGGAGTTATGATGAAGAAGTTATCCCACTTTTAACCGAAGTGATTCCAGTTTACCCTGTTTGGAGATTTTGCAATTTCTTCTTGATTCTAATCAAACCAGAATGAATCACGATGTAAGAAGGTTGATTTGGACTCATAAATCAGTTTATAATCACCATGAAGTTGAATCAATAACGTAGGAGTTATGATGAAGAAGTTACCCCACTTTTAACCGAAGTAATTCCAATTAACCATGTTTGAAGATTTTGCAATTTCTTCTTGATTCTAATCAAACCAAAATGAATCACGATTTAAGAAGCTTGATTTGGACTCATAAATCAGTGGATAATCACCCTGAAGTTGAATCAATATCATAGGAGTTATGATGAAGAAGTTACCCCACCTTTAACCGAAGTTATTCCAGTTTACCCTGTTTGGAGATTTTGCAATTTCTTATTGATTCTATCAAACCAGAATGAATCACGATGTAAGAATCTTGATTTGGACTCATAAATCAGTGGATAATCACCTTGAAGTTGAATCAATATCATAGGAGTTATGATGAAGAAGTTACTCCACTTTTAACCGAAGTGATTCCAATTTACCTTGTTTGGAGATTTTGCAATTTCTTCTTGATTCTAATCAAACCAGAATGAATCACGATGTAAGAAGCTTGATTTTTACTCATAAATCAGTGGATAATCACCATGAAGTTGAATCAATATCATAGGAGTTATGATGAAGAAGTTACCCCACTTTTAAACGAAGTGATTCCAGTTTACCCTATTTGGAGATTTTGAAAATTTCTTCTTGATTCTAATCAAACCAGAATGAATCACGATGTAAGAAGCTTGATTTTGACTCATAAATCAGTGGATAATAACCATGAAGTTGAATCAATATCATAGGAGTTTTGATGAAGAAGTTACCCCAATTTTAGCCGAAGTGATTCAAGTTTACCCTATTTGGAGATTTTGCAATTTCTTCTTGATTATAATCAAACCAGAATCAATCACGATGTAAGAAGCTTAATTTGGACTCATAAATCAGTTTTTAATCACCCTGAAACTGAATCAATATCATAAGAGTTATGACGAAGAAGTTATCCCACCTTTAACCGAAGTGATTCCAGTTTACCCTGTTTGGAGATTTTGCATTTTCTTCTTGATTCTAATCAAATAAGAATGAATCACGATTTAAGAAACTTTATTTGGACTCATAAATCAGTTAATAATCACCCTGAAGTTCAATCAATATCATAGGAGTTATGATGGAGAAGTTATCCCACCTTTAACCAAAGTTATTCCAGTTTATCCTGTTTGGAGATTTTGCAATTTCTTATTGATTCTAATCAAACCAGAATGAATCACGATGTAAGAAGCTTGATTTGGACTCATAAATCAGTGGATATTCACCCTGAAATTGAATCAATATCATAGGAGTTATGATGAAGAAGTTATCCCACTTTTAACCAAAGTGATTCTGGCTTACCCTCTTTGGAGATTTTCAATTTCTTCTTGATTCTAATCAAACCAGAATGAATCACGATGTAAGAAGCTTGATTTGGACTCATAAATAAGTTTATAATCACCCTGAAGTTGAATCAATATCATAGGAGTTATGATGAAGAAGTTATCCCACCTTTAACCGAAGTGATTCCAGTTTATCATGTTTGGAGATTTCGCATTTTCTTCTTGATTCTGATCAAAACAGAATGAATCACAATGTAAGAAGCTTGATTTTGACTCATAAATCAGTGGATAATCACCCTGAAGTTGAATCAATATCATAGGAGTTATGATGAAGAAGTTATCCCACTTTTACCGAAGTGATTACAGTTTACCCTGTTTGGAGATTTTGCAATTTCTTCTTGATTCTAATCAAACCAGAATGAATCAAGATGTAAGAAGCTTGATTTGGACTCATAAATCAGTGGATAATCACCCTGGAGTTGAATCAATATCATAGGAGTTATGATGAAGAAGTTATCCCACTTTTAACCGAAGTGATTCCAGTTTACCCTGTTTGGAGATTTTGCAATTTCTTCTTGATTCTAATCCAACCAGAATGAATCACGATGTAAGAAGGTTGATTTGGACTCATAAATCAGTTTATAATCACCATGAAGTTGAATCAATAACGTAGGAGTTATGATGAAGAAGTTACCCCACTTTTAACCGAAGTAATTCCAATTAACCATGTTTGAAGATTTTGCAATTTCTTCTTGATTCTAATCAAACCAAAATGAATCACGATTTAAGAAGCTTGATTTGGACTCATAAATCAGTGGATAATCACCCTGAAGTTGAATCAATATCATAGGAGTTATGATGAAGAAGTTACCCCACCTTTAACCGAAGTTATTCCAGTTTACCCTGTTTGGAGATTTTGCAATTTCTTATTGATTCTATCAAACCAGAATGAATCACGATGTAAGAATCTTGATTTGGACTCATAAATCAGTGGATAATCACCTTGAAGTTGAATCAATATCATAGGAGTTATGATGAAGAAGTTACTCCACTTTTAACCGAAGTGATTCCAATTTACCTTGTTTGGAGATTTTGCAATTTCTTCTTGATTCTAATCAAACCAGAATGAATCACGATGTAAGAAGCTTGATTTTTACTCATAAATCAGTGGATAATCACCATGAAGTTGAATCAATATCATAGGAGTTATGATGAAGAAGTTACCCCACTTTTAAACGAAGTGATTCCAGTTTACCCTATTTGGAGATTTTGAAAATTTCTTCTTGATTCTAATCAAACCAGAATGAATCACGATGTAAGAAGCTTGATTTTGACTCATAAATCAGTGGATAATAACCATGAAGTTGAATCAATATCATAGGAGTTTTGATGAAGAAGTTACCCCAATTTTAGCCGAAGTGATTCAAGTTTACCCTATTTGGAGATTTTGCAATTTCTTCTTGATTATAATCAAACCAGAATCAATCACGATGTAAGAAGCTTAATTTGGACTCATAAATCAGTTTTTAATCACCCTGAAACTGAATCAATATCATAAGAGTTATGACGAAGAAGTTATCCCACCTTTAACCGAAGTGATTCCAGTTTACCCTGTTTGGAGATTTTGCATTTTCTTCTTGATTCTAATCAAATAAGAATGAATCACGATTTAAGAAACTTTATTTGGACTCATAAATCAGTTAATAATCACCCTGAAGTTCAATCAATATCATAGGAGTTATGATGGAGAAGTTATCCCACCTTTAACCAAAGTTATTCCAGTTTATCCTGTTTGGAGATTTTGCAATTTCTTATTGATTCTAATCAAACCAGAATGAATCACGATGTAAGAAGCTTGATTTGGACTCATAAATCAGTGGATATTCACCCTGAAATTGAATCAATATCATAGGAGTTATGATGAAGAAGTTATCCCACTTTTAACCAAAGTGATTCTGGCTTACCCTCTTTGGAGATTTTCAATTTCTTCTTGATTCTAATCAAACCAGAATGAATCACGATGTAAGAAGCTTGATTTGGACTCATAAATAAGTTTATAATCACCCTGAAGTTGAATCAATATCATAGGAGTTATGATGAAGAAGTTATCCCACCTTTAACCGAAGTGATTCCAGTTTATCATGTTTGGAGATTTCGCATTTTCTTCTTGATTCTGATCAAAACAGAATGAATCACAATGTAAGAAGCTTGATTTTGACTCATAAATCAGTGGATAATCACCCTGAAGTTGAATCAATATCATAGGAGTTATGATGAAGAAGTTATCCCACTTTTACCGAAGTGATTACAGTTTACCCTGTTTGGAGATTTTGCAATTTCTTCTTGATTCTAATCAAACCAGAATGAATCAAGATGTAAGAAGCTTGATTTGGACTCATAAATCAGTGGATAATCACCCTGGAGTTGAATCAATATCATAGGAGTTATGATGAAGAAGTTATCCCACTTTTAACCGAAGTGATTCCAGTTTACCCTGTTTGGAGATTTTGCAATTTCTTCTTGATTCTAATCAAACCAGAATGAATCACGATGTAAGAAGGTTGATTTGGACTCATAAATCAGTTTATAATCACCATGAAGTTGAATCAATAACGTAGGAGTTATGATGAAGAAGTTACCCCACTTTTAACCGAAGTAATTCCAATTAACCATGTTTGAAGATTTTGCAATTTCTTCTTGATTCTAATCAAACCAAAATGAATCACGATTTAAGAAGCTTGATTTGGACTCATAAATCAGTGGATAATCACCCTGAAGTTGAATCAATATCATAGGAGTTATGATGAAGAAGTTACCCCACCTTTAACCGAAGTTATTCCAGTTTACCCTGTTTGGAGATTTTGCAATTTCTTATTGATTCTATCAAACCAGAATGAATCACGATGTAAGAATCTTGATTTGGACTCATAAATCAGTGGATAATCACCTTGAAGTTGAATCAATATCATAGGAGTTATGATGAAGAAGTTACTCCACTTTTAACCGAAGTGATTCCAATTTACCTTGTTTGGAGATTTTGCAATTTCTTCTTGATTCTAATCAAACCAGAATGAATCACGATGTAAGAAGCTTGATTTTTACTCATAAATCAGTGGATAATCACCATGAAGTTGAATCAATATCATAGGAGTTATGATGAAGAAGTTACCCCACTTTTAAACGAAGTGATTCCAGTTTACCCTATTTGGAGATTTTGAAAATTTCTTCTTGATTCTAATCAAACCAGAATGAATCACGATGTAAGAAGCTTGATTTTGACTCATAAATCAGTGGATAATAACCATGAAGTTGAATCAATATCATAGGAGTTTTGATGAAGAAGTTACCCCAATTTTAGCCGAAGTGATTCAAGTTTACCCTATTTGGAGATTTTGCAATTTCTTCTTGATTATAATCAAACCAGAATCAATCACGATGTAAGAAGCTTAATTTGGACTCATAAATCAGTTTTTAATCACCCTGAAACTGAATCAATATCATAAGAGTTATGACGAAGAAGTTATCCCACCTTTAACCGAAGTGATTCCAGTTTACCCTGTTTGGAGATTTTGCATTTTCTTCTTGATTCTAATCAAATAAGAATGAATCACGATTTAAGAAACTTTATTTGGACTCATAAATCAGTTAATAATCACCCTGAAGTTCAATCAATATCATAGGAGTTATGATGGAGAAGTTATCCCACCTTTAACCAAAGTTATTCCAGTTTATCCTGTTTGGAGATTTTGCAATTTCTTATTGATTCTAATCAAACCAGAATGAATCACGATGTAAGAAGCTTGATTTGGACTCATAAATCAGTGGATATTCACCCTGAAATTGAATCAATATCATAGGAGTTATGATGAAGAAGTTATCCCACTTTTAACCAAAGTGATTCTGGCTTACCCTCTTTGGAGATTTTCAATTTCTTCTTGATTCTAATCAAACCAGAATGAATCACGATGTAAGAAGCTTGATTTGGACTCATAAATAAGTTTATAATCACCCTGAAGTTGAATCAATATCATAGGAGTTATGATGAAGAAGTTATCCCACCTTTAACCGAAGTGATTCCAGTTTATCATGTTTGGAGATTTCGCATTTTCTTCTTGATTCTGATCAAAACAGAATGAATCACAATGTAAGAAGCTTGATTTTGACTCATAAATCAGTGGATAATCACCCTGAAGTTGAATCAATATCATAGGAGTTATGATGAAGAAGTTATCCCACTTTTACCGAAGTGATTACAGTTTACCCTGTTTGGAGATTTTGCAATTTCTTCTTGATTCTAATCAAACCAGAATGAATCAAGATGTAAGAAGCTTGATTTGGACTCATAAATCAGTGGATAATCACCCTGGAGTTGAATCAATATCATAGGAGTTATGATGAAGAAGTTATCCCACTTTTAACCGAAGTGATTCCAGTTTACCCTGTTTGGAGATTTTGCAATTTCTTCTTGATTCTAATCAAACCAGAATGAATCACGATGTAAGAAGGTTGATTTGGACTCATAAATCAGTTTATAATCACCATGAAGTTGAATCAATAACGTAGGAGTTATGATGAAGAAGTTACCCCACTTTTAACCGAAGTAATTCCAATTAACCATGTTTGAAGATTTTGCAATTTCTTCTTGATTCTAATCAAACCAAAATGAATCACGATTTAAGAAGCTTGATTTGGACTCATAAATCAGTGGATAATCACCCTGAAGTTGAATCAATATCATAGGAGTTATGATGAAGAAGTTATCCCACTTTTAACAGAAGTGATTCCAGTTTACCCTGTTTGGAGATTTTGCAATTTCTTCTTGATTCTAATCAAACCAGAATAAATCACGATGTAAGAAGCTTGATTTGGACTCATAAATCAGTGGATAATCACCCTGAAATTGAATCAATATCATTGGAGTAATGATGAAGAAGTTATCCCACTTTTAACCGAGGTGATTCTAGTTTACACTGTTTTGAGATTTTGAAATTTCTTCTTGATTCTCATCAAAGCAGAATGAATCACGATGTAAGAAGCTTGATTTGGAATCATAAATCATTTTATAATCACCGTGAAATTGAATCAATATTATAGGAGTTATGGTGAAGAAGTTATCCCACCTTTCACCAAAGTGATTCCAACTTACCCTGTTTGGAGATTTTGCATTTTTTTCTTGATTCTAATCAAACCAGAATGAATCACGATGTAAGAATCTTGATTTGGACTCATAATGTTGAAATAAAGAAGAGAACAACCAGAGGATAGGAGTTAGTTCATGATCAATGGAGAGTTCATCAAGAGAAGCCAATTTGGTTCTGTCCGTACAGACTTGCTCCACAAGCTACCATCTTGACCTATCTTACCTTACAAGGCAAGAAAGGAGTTTGGGGGACTGAATATGGACGTTAGGAACCTCTGAGAAGCCAAGGAAACTTGTTTGAATTTAAATAAGAGAGGCTGGTTTAAAGTAGACAAGAAGAAGTCACATGGGTTGCTTTGGAGAAGCTGTACCTGTCACTTTCACTCAAGCAGGCTGTGCCAACCTCTCTCCTGTCCCTTTCTCCTCAACTGGTCGTGCCTCCCCTTGTCCATATCCTCTTGGCCTCTTCCATTTCTCCATTATATTAGTTGTTTAGTCATTCTCTGATTTAGTAATTGTTTATTGTAAGTGATAGTCTATTTAAAGACCTTCACCTTCTCTTGTAACATCTACCAAAATCAATAGACAAGTTTCTCTCACTCTAAACTCGTGGTTCTCTCTCTCTTGCTTGTGTCTAAACAATATTCACAATGTAAGGAGATAAACATTATGGTTTAGAGGCTGCCTTAACTCTATCTCTCTTAAGGCAGCCTAATACTTGTAAAACTCAGTCTAAACTCTTCTTTATCTCCTCTTAAGCTCTAGATTACTGATTCTAAATCCTCTTCATCTTAGGTACACAAACTCAAAGTGTTGTGTTACTTCAGAAGGATAGATTCAAACTAGGGATTCTTTGCCACACATAATCAGTTTGCTGTCTAGGATCTTGGTTATAGTGTAGGCTATTTAAGAGGATTCAACCACCAGTTGGTTGTGTCTTCCTTTGAATGGTGAGTTCCTGTTGTATGGTTGAAGATGATTCAGTTACAAGTTAACTGAATACTTTCTTGACATGAGACAAACACTCATGAATTCCAACATGGTATCAGAGCCTTGTTGCTCTTCTTTGGGATTAAACTCACCTATTTTCTGTCTGTTTTTTAATAAATATTTTCTCTCCCACTCTGATATAGTGTTAGCTTGGTCAGTACTTGTGTTAGTATCTTGAATCAAGCTTGAGGAAGAGAAAGATTTAGAAAATGCTTCACCATTATGCTTTATCCATTGGATAATAGCTTGTTCTTTATGGAGCATCTCTTTGACCAGTGGACAAATTGTTTTGATCCATTGGTTTCTTTGTTGTGTGAGCCATAGAAGACACTTGTTTATGTGTTATTCTGATGGTTCTCTTGTTTCAAGCCCTGGAAAACATCAGTTCATGAGTTATTCTAGTGGCACTTGTCTAAGATCAGTGAGCAAATTAATTGTTCAATGGTCCATTGTGTTTCAGCTACTAAAGCACCAAACTCTTGATGAGTAATGGATGCTCCTGGCTGTTTATGCTTCCGCAAAACTCAAGAAAACAGAGCAAAACTCTGTCCATTAGAACTCTTGAGCAAATTCTCTGTTCTCTATTCTCTCATTCTTCGATTCTCAGGTTACTTTCTCCATAATTCTCCCATTCTCTGGCTACTACTACTCTGGTTACATCATTCTCTACTCTCTACTTATTCTCTGGTTACTTTTACTCTGGTTACTTTCTCCATTCTCACAAACTCTTGCTTAGAATATGCCTAAGGTTGTTAAACTGTCTTGAAGTGAAGCTGTCTTGAAAGAGTTGTCTTGCTTCTACACTTTGGAAAATTGATTGTGTTATTGCCTTAATGCTTAGTCTTGTTGATTAGGATTCAGAGAGTGTTGCTAGGATAGGATCTTAAAGATATCTGTCCATTGCTGTTGTGCTTATTTAAATTGTGTGTCTAAAGATCAGACTTGGTGAAAACCAATGTTCTGGTCTCTTGTTGTCTACTGATGCTTGTCTTAGTGTTGGTTTGACAGATTGCCCATGTTGATCAGAGCCTGCACAAGATGCATATTCCTGACCATGGAGAGATAGTTTGTGAGTAGACCAGGTGGCTTAAGCTCATATCAAGCTTGTCTCCTCCCCTATACTCGGATTCAAGCTTGAGGGGGGCTGTAAATGCGCTTCCATGGCCTGTCTAGAAGCCATTGCAAGAAGAATTCAACAAGGACAACAACAACTTGGAGTTAGAACAGTTACCTTCTGGTTGGAAAGCTATAGATCAGCTTCTACATGGAGTTAGAACAGTTACCTTCAGTGGGGAAGCTATGGATCAGCCCAAGGCATGGAGATAGAACAGTTACCTTCTGGTTGGCAAGCTATGTATCAGCTTCTACATGAAGTTAGAACAGATACCTTCAGTTGGGAAGCTATGAATCAGCCCATAGCATGTGTGCTTGTACCTGGTTGATGAAACTTCAAGTTAAGAGGGCAGTGGTCTCAAGGCATTGCGATCATCATTGGCTCTCATCTTCCAAGCTTGACCACATACTCTTATTCTCAGGTCAAGCTTGAGGAGGGGTGTTAAATGAGAAGCCAATGTCCATTCTTTCAGAAACTTATGCAAGGGAAGTACCTAAATCTATACTTATGCTTATGATTGACTAGGTTTGCCCCTTGAGAATTGATGCAAGTGTGTGTGCATTGTTTAAATCAGGTACTTGGACCTCATGAGAAGAGTCTGGTCGTGGATCAAACCCCTTGATGATGGCTGGATGTCAGAAGAAAGGGGGAGACAAAGAACCAGCCACATGGAGTGTTCCAAGCAGTTTTGAGTGTGAAGCAAGTAAGGCATTGGTGCCTGCTTACCATTGAAGAAAGGCCATGATCCAGGGTTTATGAGTCCATAAAATAGATCATAAGACTCATAAACCCACTGGCCAATCCCTAGGCTGAGGGTAGTTGCACTCTTTTTCCCTAAGTGATGGTTTTATCCCATGAGGTTTTCTACACTTCGGTTTTTAATGAGGCAAGTACTTTCAGTTTCAAGCTTGCCCAAGGATCTCCTATGGTCAAGCTTGAGGGGGAGTGTTGAAATAAAGAAGAGAACAACCAGAGGATAGGAGTTAGTTCATGATCAATGGAGAGTTCATCAAGAGAAGCCAATTTGGTTCTGTCCGTACAGACTTGCTCCACAAGCTACCATCTTGACCTATCTTACCTTACAAGGCAAGAAAGGAGTTTGGGGGACTGAATATGGACGTTAGGAACCTCTGAGAAGCCAAGGAAACTTGTTTGAATTTAAATAAGAGAGGCTGGTTTAAAGTAGACAAGAAGAAGTCACATGGGTTGCTTTGGAGAAGCTGTACCTGTCACTTTCACTCAAGCAGGCTGTGCCAACCTCTCTCCTGTCCCTTTCTCCTCAACTGGTCGTGCCTCCCCTTGTCCATATCCTCTTGGCCTCTTCCATTTCTCCATTATATTAGTTGTTTAGTCATTCTCTGATTTAGTAATTGTTTATTGTAAGTGATAGTCTATTTAAAGACCTTCACCTTCTCTTGTAACATCTACCAAAATCAATAGACAAGTTTCTCTCACTCTAAACTCGTGGTTCTCTCTCTCTTGCTTGTGTCTAAACAATATTCACAATGTAAGGAGATAAGCATTATGGTTTAGAGGCTGCCTTAACTCTATCTCTCTTAAGGCAGCCTAATACTTGTAAAACTCAGTCTAAACTCTTCTTTATCTCCTCTTAAGCTCTAGATTACTGATTCTAAATCCTCTTCATCTTAGGTACACAAACTCAAAGTGTTGTGTTACTTCAGAAGGATAGATTCAAACTAGGGATTCTTTGCCACACATAATCAGTTTGCTGTCTAGGATCTTGGTTATAGTGTAGGCTATTTAAGAGGATTCAACCACCAGTTGGTTGTGTCTTCCTTTGAATGGTGAGTTCCTGTTGTATGGTTGAAGATGATTCAGTTACAAGTTAACTGAATACTTTCTTGACATGAGACAAACACTCATGAATTCCAACACATAAATCAGTGGATAATCACCCTGAAGTTGAATCAATATCATAGGAGTTATAATGAAGAAGTTACCCCACTTTTAACCGAAGTGATTCCAATTTACCTTGTTTAGAGATTTTGCAATTTCTTCTTGATTCTAATCAAACCAGAATGAATCACGATGTAAGAAGCTTGATTTGGACTCACAAATCAGTGGATAATCACCCTGAAATTGAATCAATATCATAGGAGTAATGATGAAGAAGTTATCCCACTTTTAACCGAGGTGATTCTAGTTTACACTGTTTTGAGATTTGGAAATTTCTTCTTGATTCTAATCAAAGCAGAATGAATCACGATGTAAGAAGCTTGATTTGGAATCATAAATCATTTTATAATCACCATGAAATTGAATCAATATTATAGGAGTTATGGTGAAGAAGTTATCCCACCTTTAACCGAAGTGATTCCAATTTACCCTGTTTGGAGAATTTGCATTTTTTTCTTGATTCTAATCAAACCAGAATGAATCACGATGTAAGAATCTTGATTTGGACTCATAAATCAGTGGATAATCACCCTGAAATTGAATCAATATCATAGGAGTTATGATGAAGAAGTTACCCCACTTTTAACCAAAGTGATTCTAATTTACCTTTTTGGAGATTTTGCAATTTCTTCTTGATTCTAATCAAACCAGAATTAATCACAATGTAAGAAGCTTGATTTTGACTCATAAATCAGTGGATAATCACCACGAAGTTGAATCAATATCATAGGAGTTATGATGAAGAAGTTACCCCACTTTTAACCGAAGTGATTCCAGTTTACCCTATTTGGAGAATTTGCAATTTCTTCTTGATTCTAATCAAACCAGAATGAATCACGATGTAAGAATCTTGATTTGGACTCATAAATCAGTGGATAATCACCCTGAAGTTGAATCAATATCATAGGATTTATGATGAAGAAGTTACCCCACCTTTAACCGAAGTTATTCCAGTTTACCCTCTTTGGAGATTTTGCAATTTCTTATTGATTCTAATCAAACCAGAATGAACCACGATGTAAGAAGCTTGATTTGGACTCATAAATCAGTGGATAATCACCCTGAAGTTGAATCAATATCATAGGAGTTATGATGAAGAAGTTACTCCACTTTTAACCGAAGTGATTCCAATTTACCTTGTTTGGAGATTTTGTAATTTCTTCTTGATTCTAATCAAAACAGAATGAATCACGATGTAAGAAGCTTGATTTTGACTCATAAATCACTGGATAATCACCATGAAGTTGAATCAATATCATAGGTGATGCGTCCCTAGGATGCTCTTTGGTTGATGGAAAGGGATAATCCTTGCAAGAACGAATCAAAAGACTCAAGTCCTTCAAGGCGTGTGGATCGGATGGTGACACAAGAGGGATGAATGAACTCTTGATACTCCTAGATGAATGGTTTGGATATTACACACCAAACTAAGCACCCTTAACTCTGGATATAACACACCAGAACTCGGTACACTTCTTTTAGAGAGAGAGAGAGCCGCAAAGATGAATGTAACTCGAATATAAAAGATTGGATGAGTACAATAGGGTATAAGGCACCCTTTAAATAAGAAAACCCGAGACATGCCTAGGGTTTTCGACAGAGAACCAAAAAAGGAAAGACATAAAAACTATAGTCTAAAGTTTAAAATGAAATAACATGTACTTCTATTAGTCTTGGACCGAGTGTAGCACTTAGGTGATTTGTAGACATGTTGTGGCCTCGTTAAAAACCTTCCTTCTAGAAAACCTCGTGGGACAAAACCAAAAGCAAGGAAAAGAGCACGCACTCCATGTCTGCCTAGACACTACCTCAGTTTGGTGTAGAGATGGCTTGAATGGTGATCAAGACATCTCGGATCAAACCTTGTCCAAGACCTTTTTGTTGTGGATGTGAAGTGAGTAATCCAACAACATTCTCATTAAGCTTCTTGACTCTGGAACGAGTCATGGGACCTTCATGGATGGTTAGAGCATCTTCATCAAATGGTTGATGCATGGTGGCTTCATGTTGCTCATCTAAACTCTCCCCATTGTCTTCCTTAGTGATCCGGTCCATGATCACATCATCCCCTCCCTCTTGAAAAGGATTTGTCCTCAAATCAGGTCCATCTACAACAAAAGGAGCCAAGTCAGTGACATTGAAGCTATTTGATACATCGTACTTACCTTGGAGATCAAGCTTGTAGGCATTGTCATTGATCTTGTGGATGATCTCAAAGGGTCCATCAACCCTTGGCATCAGCTTGGACTTCCTCTCGTTGGGGAACCTATCCTTCCTTAGGTGCAACCAAACTTGGTCACCAACTTCAAAGGTCCTCACACGTCTCCCCTTGTTTGCTTGCTTCTCATAAAGCTTGGTCTTCTGCTCAATGTTTTGTCTAGCCTTCTCATGAATCTGTTGAACCAACTCGGCTTTCTTCTTGCCATCTAGACTTGTCCTTTCACACTCAGGTAAAGGCATTAGATCCAAAGGAGAGGTGGGATTGAACCCATAAACAATTTCAAAGGGTGAATACTTAGAAGCAGAATGCATAGCATGATTGTATGCAAATTCACAATGTGGTAAGTATTCTTCCCATGTTCTTAAGTTCTTTCTAATGAATGCACGCAGGAGTGTCCCTAATGTCCTATTAACTACCTCAGTTTGCCCATCAGTTTGTGGATGACATGTAGTAGAGAACAAAAGCTTAGTGCCTAACTTAGACCAAAGTGTCTTCCAAAAGTAACTAAGAAACTTAGTGTCCCTATCAGAAACTATGGTTCTAGGCATGCCATGCAAACGTACAACCTCCTTAAAGAACAAGTTAGCTATATGCAATGCATCATCAGTCTTATGACATGCTATGAAATGTGCCATCTTAGAGAACCTATCAACAACAACAAAGATAGAATCCTTTCCAGTCCTAGTTCTAGGCAAACCAACAATGAAGTCCATAGAAATGTCATTCCAGGGATGGTGTGGAATAGGTAAAGGAGTATACAAACCCTGGTTTTGAACTTGTGATTTGGCATGCTTGCAAGTAGCACACCTTTCACATATCCTCTCCACATCTCTCTTCATATGCGGCCAATAGAAGTGATCCTGTAAAACTTTTAGAGTCTTGGCAATCCCAAAGTGTCCCATTAGACTGCCCCCATGGGATTCCCTGACAAAAAGATCTCTCAAAGAGCAATTAGGCACACACAATCTATTGTCAAAGAATAAGTAATCATCCTTTCTAAAGTAATGCCCTGAGGCAAACTTAGCACATGAAGCATAAGCTTCCTTGAAGTCATGATCAGTATCATACATGTCTTTTATCTGCTCAAATCCAAGTATCTTAGCATCTAGAGTGGTCAAGAGAACATACCTCCGAGATAGTGCATCAGCAACTACATTCTCCTTACCTTGTTTATACTTGATCACGTATGGAAAGGTCTCAATGAATTCAACCCACCTTGCGTGTCTCTTGCTAAGCTTACTCTGCCCTTTTAGATACTTGAGGGACTCATGATCAGTGTGGATGACAAACTCCTTGGGCCACAAGTAATGTTGCCACGTTTGTAATGCCCTCACCAAGGCATAGAGCTCTTTGTCATAAGTTGCATAGTTGAGTGTGGCTCCTCCAAGCTTCTCACTGAAGTATGCAATGGGTTTCCTATCCTGCATCAACACGGCACCAATACCAATTCCTGATGCATCACATTCTATTTCAAAAGTTTTAGAAAAGTCAGGAAGCATAAGAAGAGGTGATTGAGTAAGCTTCTCTTTTAGGCTTTGGAAAGCCTTCTCTTGTGCTTCTCCCCATTTGAAACCAACATCCTTCTTGATAACTTCAGTTAAGGGAGCTGCAATGGTGCTAAAGTCCTTGACAAATCTCCTATAGAAGCCGGCAAGTCCATGGAAGCTCCTCACTTCTCCTACTGAGGTTGGACTCGGCCATTCCTTGATTGCCTTGATCTTCTCTTCATCAACCTTAACTCCATCTGCACTCACAACAAAGCCTAGGAAAACCAAGTTATCCGTGCAAAAGGTGCACTTCTTTAGGTTGGCATAAAGCTTCTCATTCCTTAGAACACTCAAGACAGCCTTAAGATGATCTAAATGCTCTTCTAGGTTCTTGCTATACACTAAGATGTCATCAAAGTATACTACAACCGATATGCCTATGAATGATCTAAGAACATGATTCATTAGCCTCATGAATGTACTAGGTGCATTGGTTAATCCAAATGGCATAACTAACCATTCATACAATCCATGCTTAGTTTTAAATGCAGTTTTCCATTCATCTCCTTCTTTCATCCTAATCTGATGATAACCACTTTTTAAATCTATCTTAGAAAAGATGCAAGAACCATGCAATTCATCAAGCATATCATCAAGTCTAGGGATAGGGTGGCGATACTTCACTGTGATGTTGTTGATTGATCTACAATCAACACACATACGCCATGTACCATCCTTCTTAGGCACTAGGAGCACTGGCACAGCACATGGGCTCAAACTCTCCCGGATATAGCCCTTCTCCATGAGTTCTTCCACTTGTCTTTGCAACTCTTTGGTCTCAACCGGATTGCTTCTATATGCTGGACGGTTTGGAAGTGTTGATCCTGGCACAAAGTCGATCTGGTGCTCAATCCCTCTCAATGGTGGTAAACCAATGGGATTGTCCTCTGGAAACACATCTTGGAACTCCTGCAAAAGAGAAACCATCTCACTCGGATACACCGGTGTAGGGTCAGTTAAGTTCAAGAGTGTCTCTTTAAACACAAGTAATATGGCTGATTGTTTAGAGTTGAGAGTTCTTTTGATATCACCCATGTTTGCATAGAAGTTTGGCTGCTTAGTTCCAGCCGGTTTTAGATCAATCTCCTTCTTCTTTTGGAGTTGAACTTGATCTTGTTGCACTTCCTTGGGTGTCAAGGGAACCAGAGTAGTCTTCTTGCCCTTGAACAGAAAGGAATGCTTGTTGGTGAAGCCATCATGGATCACACGCCTATCAGATTGCCATGGCCTTCCAAGGAGTATGTGACCAGCTTGCATTGGCAACACATCACACAAGACTTCATCTTCATACCTCCCAATGGATAAGGGAATAAGAACTTGACTTGAGACCTTCATGGTGCCTTCTTCATTCAGCCATTGTAACCGGTATGGCTTGGGATGCTTTTGAACCTTCAAACCCAACTTCTGGACCATTGTCTCACTCGCAGCATTCACACAACTTCCTCCATCTACAATGAGGCTGCACACTTTTCCTTGGACCAAGCACCGGGTGTAGAAGAGGTTCTCACGTTGCTCTAGCTCCTCAGCCTTGTTTTGCAAGCTTAGAAGTCTTCTTGCTACTAAAAGCTTCCCCTGGACTGGTCCTTCTTCAAGCTCTTCTTCAGTTTCTTCTTGGTCAGACTCGGTGTTGTCTTCTCCTGAGGTGTACTCTCCATCTTCTCGCAAGAACATGACTCTCTTGTTGGTACACTCATTGGCATAGTGTCCTCTTCCTTGGCACTTGAAACACTTGACATCACGAGCTCTAGAACTAGATGCCTCAACCTTGCCTTTGCCCTTGTCAAGAGCACTAATCGGTTTGGCCTCTTCTCTTGGATAGGACTTGTTGTCCTTTTGGAATGGTTTAGACTCCTTAGCATAAGGTGTCTTCTCTTCCTTGTTGTGGTGTAACCGGTTGGAGCCATACTGATTGCGTGAGGGCCCTCTCCTCTTGAGTTGTTGCTCAACAAGAATGGCCTTGTGTAGCATCTCTTCTAGCTCCACATAATGTTGCATCTCAACATTGTCTTGTATCTCTCGGTTTAAGCCACAAAGGAATCTTGACATGGTTGCTTCTCTATCCTCTGATATGTTGGCCCTCAACATAAGCAACTCCATCTCTTGGTAATACTCCTCCACTGATCTTGAACCTTGTGTAAGCTTCCTCAACCGGTGGTGCAAGTCTCTAAGGTAATGGCTTGGAACAAACCTCTTGCGCATGATTGACTTCATCTCTGTCCAAGTCTCAACCGGTTCCTCTCCATTCCTTCTACGAGTTGTGAGGTATTGATCCCACCAACTCAAGGCATAGTCATAGAACTCAGTGGCAGCAATTTGAATCTTCTTGTGGTTGGTGTATTGCTTGCACTGGAAGACTAGCTCAATCTTCTTCTCCCACTCAAGATATGCATCCGGATCAGCCTTGCCATGGAATGGGGGTATTTTGATCTTCAAACCGGCAAGATCATCACCTTGATTCCCTCTTCTCTCATGGGCACGTCTAGGTCTTCTGGAGGATGAGCTGAAGTGATCATACTCGTCATCAGTCTCCTCATAACCATCATGCTCTTGGCGAGTGGTTTGGCGATGTGCTTGGTGTGCCGCTTGTGGTCTTTCTTCTCTCCTAGTCTCTTGGTTTGGTAAGTGACTAGTGGCTCTCCTTATGTCTTCTCTCAGTTCTCTCCGGATGTCATTGAGGTTGGTCCTCATCATCTCGGTCATGGTTGCTACCATGCTTTGGTTAAGTTGCTCGGTCATAGCTTCCATGAGGAGTTTGTTTCTCCTGACGAGTTCAGCCTCTTCCTCAGACTCGGACACCATTGTACCTGCTTATAAACAAACAAGACAACCAGTAAAGAGTTCTAGGGAAGAAGACAAGCAAAAAGGAAAACGAAAACAAGTAAAAAGGCAAAGAGAACAATCGTACAAAGCAAGACAAAGTGAAATGGAAATTGCCTAAGAAAAGGAAATCGGTTCAAGCAAAATGGAATAAGTTTATGCAAAAAGGAAAAACCTCTAAACCTTTTCCTAAACACTCCTAAGGTTTACTAGCAACCTAACAAGCTTACTTTACTCGTGCTATAAGTGATAAACAACTTAGATACAAGAACAAAGTGATCGACAAGGAAGATGCATGCGGCTAGGGTTACTCTCTCTCTAGGGTTTCCGAAAAAACCAAAAAAGGAAAGTCTAAGAATGCTTGTCTAATCTATTATGAATCTCGAGCAGCCCTAAACAAAATAGTCTAATGCTTATTCAAGATGTTATGGATGCTACACGGATGCAAGAATCAAAAGCAAGCAAGAACAAAACAAAGAGAGAAAGCAAACACTTCTTTCTAGCTATGCGAATGATAAACACAAAGAAACAAGAAGGGATAGCGAGTACTTCCCAACCAAAGTTGCTCTGATACCACTTGATGCGTCCCTAGGATGCTCTTTGGTTGATGGAAAGGGATAATCCTTGCAAGAACGAATCAAAAGACTCAAGTCCTTCAAGGCGTGTGGATCGGATGGTGACACAAGAGGGATGAATGAACTCTTGATACTCCTAGATGAATGGTTTGGATATTACACACCAAACTAAGCACCCTTAACTCTGGATATGACACACCAGAACTCGGCACACTTCTTTTAGAGAGAGAGAGAGCCGCAAAGATGAATGTAACTCGAATATAAAAGATTGGATGAGTACAATAGGGTATAAGGCACCCTTTAAATAAGAAAACCCGAGACATGCCTAGGGTTTTCGACAGAGAACCAAAAAAGGAAAGACATAAAAACTATAGTCTAAAGTTTAAAATGAAATAACATGTACTTCTATTAGTCTTGGACCGAGTGTAGCACTTAGGTGATTTGTAGACATGTTGTGGCCTCGTTAAAAACCTTCCTTCTAGAAAACCTCGTGGGACAAAACCAAAAGCAAGGAAAAGAGCACGCACTCCATGTCTGCCTAGACACTACCTCAGTTTGGTGTAGAGATGGCTTGAATGGTGATCAAGACATCTCGGATCAAACCTTGTCCAAGACCTTTTTGTTGTGGATGTGAAGTGAGTAATCCAACAACATTCTCATTAAGCTTCTTGACTCTGGAACGAGTCATGGGACCTTCATGGATGGTTAGAGCATCTTCATCAAATGGTTGATGCATGGTGGCTTCATGTTGCTCATCTAAACTCTCCCCATTGTCTTCCTTGGTGATCCGGTCCATGATCACATCAATAGGAGTTATGTTGAAGAAGTTACCCACTTTTAACCGAAGTGATTCCAGTTTACCCTATTTGGAGATTTTGCAATTTCTTCTTGATTCTAATCAAACCAGAATGAATCACGATGTAAGAAGCTTGATTTTGACTCATAAATCAGTGGATAATTACCATGAAATTGAATCAATATCATAGGAGTTATGATGAAGAAGTTACCCCACTTTTAACCGAAGTGATTCCAAGTTTACCCCTGTTTGGAGATTTTGCAATTTCTTCTTGATTCTAATCAAACCAGAATCAATCACGATGTAAGAAGCTTGATTTGGACTCACAAATCAGTGTAATCACCCTGAAGTTGAATCAATATCATAAGAGTTATGAAGAAGAAGTTATCCCACTTTTAACCGAAGTGATTCCAGTTTGCCCTGTTTGGAGATTTGGCATTTCTTCTTGATTCTAATCAAATAAGAATGAATCACGATTTAAGAAGCTTGATTTGGACTCATAAATCAGTTAATAATCACCCTGAAGTTGAATCAATATCATAGGAGTTATGATGAAGAAGTTATCCCACTTTAACCAAAGTGATTCCAGTTTATCCTGTTTGGAGATTTTGCAATTTCTTCTTGATTCTAATCAAACCAGAATGAATCACGATGTAAGAAGCTTGATTTGGACTCATAAATCAGTGGATATTCACCCTGAAGTTGAATCAATATCATAGGAGTTATGATGAAGAAGTTATCCCACTTTTAACCGAAGTGATTCTAGTTTACCCTCTTTGGAGATTTTGCAATTTCTTCTTGATTCTAATCAAACCAGAATGAATCACGATGTAAGAAGCTTGATTTGGACTCATAAATCAGTGTATAATCACCCTGAAGTTGAATCAATATCATAGGAGTTATGATGAGGAAGTTATCCCACTTTTAACCGAAGTGATTCCAGTTTATCCTGTTTGGAGATTTCGCATTTTCTTCTTGATTCTGATCAAACCAGAATGAATCACGATGTAGGAAGCTTGATTTTGACTCATAAATCAGTGGATAATCACCCTGAAGTTGAATCAATATCATAGGAGTTATGATGAAGAAGTTATCCCACTTTTACCTAAGTGATTACAGTTTACCCTGTTTGGAGATTTTGTAATTTCTTCTTGATTCTAATCAAACCAGAATGAATCAAGATATAAGAAGCTTGATTTGGACTCATAAATCAGTGGATAATCACCTGAAGTTGAATCAATATCATAGGAGTTATGATGAAGAAGTTATCCCACTTTTAACCGAAGTGATCCCTGTTTACCCTGTTTGGAGATTTTGCAATTTCTTCTTGATTCTAATCAAACCAGAATGAATCACGATGTAAGAAGGTTGATTTGGACTCATAAATCAGTGTATAATCACCATGAAGTTGAATCAATATCAGTAGGAGTTATGATGAAGAAGTTACCCCACTTTTAACCGAAGTGATTCCAGTTTAACCCTGTTTGAAGATTTTGCAATTTCTTCTTGATTCTAATCAAACCAGAATGAATCACGATTTAAGAAGCTTGATTTGGACTCATAAATCAGTGGATAATCACCCTGAAGTTGAATCAATATCATAGGAGTTATGATGAAGAAGTTATCCCACTTTTAACCGAAGTGATTCCAGTTTACCCTGTTTGGAGATTTTGCAATTTCTTCTTGATTCTAATCAAACCAGAATGAATCACGATGTAAGAAGCTTGATTTGGACTCATAAATCAGTGGATAATCACCTGAAGTTGAATCAATATCATAGGAGTTATGATGAAGAAGTTATCCCACTTTAACCGAAGTGATTCCAGTTTACCCTGTTTGGAGATTTGCAATTTCTTCTTGATTCTAATCAAACCAGAATGAATCACGATGTAAGAAGCTTGATTTGACTCATAAATCAGTGGATAATCACCCTGAAGTTGAATCAATATCATAGGAGTTATGATGAAGAAGTTATCCCACTTTTACCGAAGTGATTACAGTTTACCCTGTTTGGAGATTTTGCAATTTCTTCTTGATTCTAATCAAACCAGAATGAATCAAGATATAAGAAGCTTGATTTGGACTCATAAATCAGTGGATAATCACCTTGGAGTTGAATCAATATCATAGGAGTTATGATGAAGAAGTTATCCCACTTTTAACCGATGTGATCCCTGTTTACCCTGTTTGGAGATTTTGCAATTTCTTCTTGATTCTAATCAAACCAGAATGAATCACGATGTAAGAAGCTTGATTTGGACTCATAATTCAGTGGATAATCACCCTGAAATTTAATCAATATCATAGGAGTTATGATGAAGAAGTTATCCCACTTTTAACCGAGGTGATTCTAGTTTACACTGTTTTGAGATTTGGCAATTTCTTCTTGATTCTAATCAAAGCAGAATGAATCACGATGTAAGGAGCTTGATTTGGAATCATAAATCATTTTATAATCACCCTGAAATTGAATCAATATTATAGGAGTTATGGTGAAGAAGTTATCCCACTTTTAACCGAAGTGATTCCAGTTTACCCTGTTTGGAGATTTTGCAATTTCTTCTTGATTCTAATCAAACCAGAATGAATCACGATGTAAGAAGCTTGATTTGGACTCATAAATCAGTGTATAATCACCCTGAAGTTGAATCAATATCATAGGAGTTATGATGAAGAAGTTATCCCACTTTTAACCGAAGTGATTCCAGTTTACCCTGTTTGGAGATTTGCAATTTCTTCTTGATTCTAATCAAACCAGAATGAATCACGATGTAAGAAGCTTGATTTGGACTCATAAATCAGTGGATAATCACCCTGAAGTTGAATCAATATCATAGGAGTTATGATGAAGAAGTTATCCCACTTTTAACCGAAGTGATTCCAGTTTACCCTGTTTGGAGATTTTGGCAATTTCTTCTTGATTCTAATCAAACCAGAATGAATCACGATGTAAGAAGCTTGATTTGGACTCATAAATCAGTGGATAATCACCCTGAAGTTGAATCAATATCATAGGAGTTATGATGAAGAAGTTATCCCACTTTTAACCGAAGTGATTCCAGTTTACCCTGTTTGGAGATTTTGCAATTTCTTCTTGATTCTAATCAAACCAGAATGAATCACGATGTAAGAAGCTTGATTTGGACTCATAAATCAGTGTATAATCACCCTGAAGTTGAATCAATATCATAGGAGTTATGATGAAGAAGTTATCCCACTTTTAACCGAAGTGATTCCAATTAACCCTGTTTGGAGATTTTGCAATTTCTTCTTGATTCTAATCAAACCAGAATGAATCACGATTTAAGAAGCTTGATTTGGACTCATAAATCAGTGGATAATCACCCTGAAGTTGAATCAATATCATAGGAGTTATGATGAAGAAGTTATCCCACTTTTAACCGAAGTGATTCCAGTTTACCCTGTTTGGAGATTTTGCAATTTCTTCTTGATTATAATCAAACCAGAATGAATCACGATGTAAGAAGCTTGATTTGGACTCATAAATCAGTGGATATCACCCTGAAGTTGAATCAATATCATAGGAGTTATGATGAAGAAGTTATCCCACTTTTAACCGAAGTGATTCCAGTTTACCCTGTTTGGAGATTTTGCAATTTCTTCTTGATTCTAATCAAACCAGAATGAATCACGATGTAAGAAGCTTGATTTGGACTCATAAATCAGTTATAATCACCCTGAAGTTGAATCAATATCATAGGAGTTATGATGAAGAAGTTATCCCACTTTAACCGAAGTGATTCCAGTTTACCTGTTTGGAGATTTGCATTTTCTTCTTGACTCTAATCAAAACAGAATGAATCACGATGTAAGAAGCTTGATTTGACTCATAAATCAGTGGATAATCACCCTGAAGTTGAATCAATATCATAGGAGTTATGATGAAGAAGTTATCCCACTTTTACCGAAGTGATTACAGTTTACCCTGTTTGGAGATTTTGTAATTTCTTCTTGATTCTAATCAAACCAGAATGAATCACGATGTAAGAAGCTTGATTTGGACTCATAAATCAGTGGATAATCACCTGAAGTTGAATCAATATCATAGGAGTTATGATGAAGAAGTTATCCCACTTTTAACCGAAGTGATTCCAGTTTACCCTGTTTGGAGATTTTGCAATTTCTTCTTGATTCTAATCAAACCAGAATGAATCACGATGTAAGAAGCTTGATTTGGACTCATAATCAGTGGATAATCACCCTGAAGTTGAATCAATATCATAGGAGTTATGATGAAGAAGTTATCCCACTTTTAACCGAAGTGATTCCAGTTTACCCTGTTTGGAGATTTGGCAATTTCTTCTTGATTCTAATCAAACAGAATGAATCACGATGTAAGAAGCTTGATTTGGACTCATAAATCATTTATAATCACCCTGAAGTTGAATCAATATCATAGGAGTTATGATGAAGAAGTTATCCCACTTTTAACCGAAGTGATTCCAGTTTACCCTGTTTGGAAATTTTGCATTTTTTCTTGATTCTAATCAAACCAGAATGAATCACGATGTAAGAATCTTGATTTGGACTCATAAATCAGTTTATAATCACCCTGAAGTTGAATCAATATCATAGGAGTTATGATGAAGAAGTTATCCCACCTTTAACCGAAGTGATTCCAGTTTATCCTGTTTGGAGATTTCGCATTTTCTTCTTGATACTGATCCAACCAGAATGAATCACGATGTAAGAAGCTTGATTTTTACTCATAAATCAGTGGATAATCACCCTGAAGTTGAATCAATATCATAGGAGTTATGATGAAGAAGTTATCCCACTTTTACCGAAGTGATTACAGTTTACCCTGTTTGGAGATTTTGCAATTTCTTCTTGATTCTAATCAAACCAGAATGAATCAAGATGTAAGAAGCTTGATTTGGACTCATAAATCAGTGGATAATCACCCTGGAGTTGAATCAATATCATAGGAGTTATGATGAAGAAGTTATCCCACTTTTAACCGAAGTGATCCCAGTTTACCCTGTTTGGAGATTTTGCAATTTCTTCTTGATTCTAATCAAACCAGAATGAATCACGATGTAAGAAGGTTGATTTGGACTCATAAATCAGTTTATAATCACCATGAAGTTGAATCAATATCATAGGAGTTATGATGAAGAAGTTACCCCACTTTTAACCGAAGTAATTCCAATTAACCCTGTTTGAAGATTTTACAATTTTTTCTTGATTCTAATCAAACCAGAATGAATCACGATTTAAGAAGCTTGATTTGGACTCATAAATCAGTGGATAATCACCCTGAAGTTGAATCAATATCATAGGAGTTATGATGAAGAAGTTATCCCACTTTTAACCGAAGTGATTCCAGTTTACACTGTTTGGAGATTTTGCAATTTCTTCTTGATTCTAATCAAACCAGAATGAATAACGATTTAAGAAGCTTGATTTGGACTCATAAATCAGTGGATAATCACCCTGAAATTGAATCAATATCATAGGAGTAATGATGAAGAAATTATCCCACTTTTAACCGAGGTGATTCTAGTTTACACTGTTTTGAGATTTGGAAATTTCTTCTTGATTCTAATCAAAGCAGAATGAATCACGATGTAAGAAGCTTGATTTGGAATCATAAATCATTTTATAATCACCCTGAAATTGAATCAATATTATAGGAGTTATGGTGAAGAAGTTATCCCACCTTTAACCGAAGTGATTCCAATTTATCCTGTTTGGAGATTTTGCATTTTTTTCTTGATTCTAATCAAACCAGAATGAATCACGATGTAAGAAGCTTGATTTTTACTCATAAATCAGTGGATAATCACCATGAAGTTGAATCAATATCATAGGAGTTATGATGAAGAAGTTACCCCACCTTTAACCGAAGTGATTCCAGTTTACCCTATTTGGAGATTTTGCAATTTCTTCTTGATTCTAATTAAACCAGAATGAATCACGATGTAAGAAGCTTGATTTTGACTCATAAATCAGTGGATAATTACCATGAAGTTGAATCAATATCATAGGAGTTATGATGAAGAAGTTACCCCACTTTTAGCCGAAGTGATTCCAGTTTACCGTATTTGGAGATTTTGCAATTTCTTCTTGATTCTAATCAAACCAGAATCAATAACGATGTAACAAGCTTGATTTGGACTCATAAATCAGTTTTTAATCACCTTGAAGTTCAATCAATATCATAGGAGTTATGATGGAGAAGTTATCCCACCTTTAACCAAAGTTATTCCAGTTTACCCTGTTTGGAGATTTTGCAATTTCTTATTGATTCTAATCAAACCAGAATGAATCACGATGTAAGAAGCTTGATTTGGACTCATAAATCAGTGGATATTCACCCTGAAGTTGAATCAATATCATAGGAGTTATGATGAAGAAGTTATCCCACCTTTAACCGAAGTGATTCCAATTTATCCTGTTTGGAGATTTTGCATTTTTTTCTTGATTCTAATCAAACCAGAATGAATCACGATGTAAGAATCTTGATTTGGACTCATAAATAAGTTTATAATCACCCTGAAGTTGAATCAATATCATAGGAGTTATGATGAAGAAGTTATCCCACCTTTAACCGAAGTGATTCCAGTTTATCCTGTTTGGAGATTTCGCATTTTCTTCTTGATTCTGATCCAACCAGAATAAATCACGATGTAAGAAGCTTGATTTTTACTCATAAATCAGTGGATAATCACCCTGAAGTTGAATCAATATCATAGGAGTTATGATGAAGAAGTTATCCCACTTTTACCGAAGTGATTACAATTTACCTTGTTTGGAGATTTTGCAATTTCTTCTTGATTCTAATCAAACCAGAATGAATTAAGATGTAAGAAGCTTGATTTGGACTCATAAATCAGTGGATAATCACCCTTGAGTTGAATCAATATCATAGGAGTTATGATGAAGAAGTTATCCCACTTTTAACCGAAGTGATCCCAGTTTACCCTGTTTGGAGACTTTGCAATTTCTTCTTGATTCTAATCAAACCAGAATGAATCACGATGTAAGAAGGTTGATTTGGACTCATAAATCAGTTTATAATCACCCTGAAGTTGAATCAATATCATAGGAGTTATGATAAAGAAGTTATCCCACCTTTAACCGAAGTGATTCCAGTTTACCCTGTTTGGAGATTTTGCATTTTCTTCTTGATTCAAATCAAACCAGAATGAATATCGATGTAAGATGCTTGATTTGGACTCATAAATCAGTGGATAATCACCCTGAAATTGAATCAATATCGTAGAAGTTAGGATGATGAAGTTATCCCACTTTAAACCTAAGTGATTCCAGTTTACCCTGTTTGGAGATTTTGCAATTTCTTCTTGATTCTAATCAAACCAGAATGAATCACGATGTAAGAAGCTTGATTTGGACTCATAAATCAGTGGATAATCACCCTGAAATTTAATCAATATCATAGGAGTTATGATGAAGAAGTTATCTTACTTTTAACCGAGGTGATTCTAGTTTACACTGTTTTGAGATTTGGCAATTTCTTCTTGATTCTAATCAAAGTAGAATGAATCACGATGTAAGGAGCTTGATTTGGAATCATAAATCATTTTATAATCACCCTGAAATTGAATCAATATTATAGGAGTTATGGTGAAGAAGTTATCCCACCTTTAACCGAATTGATTATAGTTTACCCTGTTTGGAGATTTGCAATTTCTTCTTGATTCTAATCAAACCAGAATGAATCACGATGTAAGAAGCTTGATTTGGACTCATAAATCAGTTTATAATCACCCTGAAGTTGAATCAATATCATAGGAGTTATGATGAAGAAGTTATCCCACCTTTAACCGAAGTGATTCCAGTTTACCCTTTTTGGAGATTTTGCATTTTCTTCTTGATTCAAATCAAACCAGAATGAATATCGATGTAAGATGCTTGATTTGGACTCATAAATCAGTGGATAATCACCCTGAAATTGAATCAATATCATAGAAGTTATGATGAAGAAGTTATCCCACTTTAAACCGAAGTGATTCCAGTTTACCCTGTTTGGAGATTTTGCAATTTCTTCTTGATTCTAATCAAACCAGAATGAATCACGATGTAAGAAGCTTGATTTGGACTCATAAATCAGTGGATAATCACTCTGAAATTTAATCAATATCATAGGAGTTATGATGAAGAAGTTATCTTACTTTTAACCGAGGTGATTCTAGTTTACACTGTTTTGAGATTTGGCAATTTCTTCTTGATTCTAATCAAAGCAGAATGAATCACGATGTAAGGAGCTTGATTTGGAATCATAAATCATTTTATAATCACCCTGAAATTGAATCAATATTATAGGAGTTATGGTGAAGAAGTTATCCCACCTTTAACCGAATTGATTATAGTTTATCCTGTTTGGAAATTTTGCATTTTTTCTTGATTCTAATCAAACCAGAATGAATCACGATGTAAGAATCTTGATTTGGACTCATAAATCATTGGATAATCACCATGAAGTTGAATCAATATCATAGGAGTTATGATGAAGAAGTTACCCCACTTTTAACCGAAGTAATTCCAATTAACCCTGTTTGAAGATTTTGCAATTTCTTCTTGATTCTAATCAAACCAGAATGAATCACGATTTAAGAAGATTGATTTGGACTCATCAATCAGTGGCTAATCACCCTGAATTTGAATCAATATCATAGGAGTTATGATGAAGAAGTTATCCCTCTTTTAACCGAAGTGATTCCAGTTTACCCTGTTTGGAGATTTTGCAATTTCTTCTTGATTCTAATCAAACCATAATGAATCACGATGGAAGAAGCTTGATTTGGACTCATAAATCAGTGGATAATCACCCTGAAATTGAATCAATATCATAGGAGTAATGATGAAGAAGTTATCCCACTTTTAACCGAGGTGATTCTAGTTTACACTGTTTTGAGATTTGGTAATTTCTTCTTGATTCTAATCAAAGCAGAATGAATCACGATGTAAGAAGCTTGATTTGGAATCATAAATCATTTTATAATCACCCTGAAATTGAATCAATATTATAGGAGTTATGGTGAAGAAGTTATCCCACCTTTAACCAAAGTGATTCCAATTTACCCTGTTTGGAGATTTTGCATTTTTTTCTTGATTCTAATCAAACCAGAATGAATCACGATGTAAGAAGCTTGATTTGGAATCATAAATCAGTGGATAATCACCCTGAAGTTGAATCAATATCATAGGAGTTATGATGAAGAAGTTACCCCACTTTTAACCGAAGTGATTCCAATTTACCTTGTTTGAAGATTTTGCAATTTCTTCTTGATTCTAATTTAACCAGAATGAATCACGATGTAAGAAGCTTGATTTTGACTCATAAATCAGTGGAAAATCACCATGAAGTTGAATCAATATCATAAGAGTTATGATGAAGAAGTTACACCACTTTTAGCCGAAGTGATTCCAGTTTACCCTATTTGGAGATTTTGCAATTTCTTCTTGATTCTAATCAAACCAGAATGAATCACGATATAAGAAGCTTGATTTGGACTCATAAATCAGTGGATAATCACCCTGAAGTTGAATCAATATCATAGGAGTTATGATGAAGAAGTTACCCCACCTTTAACCGAAGTTATTCCAGTTTACCCTGTTTGGAGATTTTGCAATTTCTTATTGATTCTAATCAAACCAGAATTAATCACGATGTAAGAAGCTTGATTTAGACTCATAAATCAGTGGATAATCACCCTGAAGTTGAATCAATATCATAGGAGTTATCATGAAGAAGTTACTCCACTTTTAACCGAAGTGATTCCAATTTACCTTGTTTGGAGATTTTGCAATTTCTTCTTGATTCTAATCAAACCAGAATGAATCACGATGTAAGAAGCTTGATTTGGACTCATAAATCAGTTTATAATCACCCTGAAGTTGAATCAATATCATAGGAGTTATGATGAAGAAGTTATCCCACCTTTAACCGAAATGATTCCAGTTTATCCTGTTTGGAGATTTCGCATTTTCCTCTTGATTCTGATCAAACGAGAATGAACCACGATGTAAGAAGCTTGATTTTGACTCATAAATCAGTGGATAATCACCCTGAAGTTGAATCAATATCATAGGAGTTATTATGAAGAAGTTACCCCACTTTTACCTACGTGATTACAATTTACCCTGTTTGGAGATTTTGCAATTTCTTCTTGATTCTAATCAAACCAGAATGAATCAATATGTAAGAAGCTTGATTTGGACTCATAAATCAGTGGATAATCACCTCGGAGTTGAATCAATATCATAGGAGTTATGATGAAGAAGTTATCCCACTTTTAACCGAAGTGATCTCAGTTTACCCTGTTTGGAGATTTTGCAATTTCTTCTTGATTCTAATCAAACCAGAATGAATCACGATGTAAGAAGGTTGATTTGGACTCATAAATCAGTTTATAATCACCCTGAAGTTGAATCAATATCATAGGAGTTATGATGAAGAAGTTATCCCACCTTTAACCGAAGTGATTCCAGTTTACCCTGTTTGGAGATTTTGCATTTTCTTCTTGATTCTAATCAAACCAGAATGAATCACGATGTAAGAAGCTTGATTTAGACTCATAAATCAGTGGATAATCACCCTGAATTGAATCAATATCATAGGAGTTATGATGAAGAAGTTATCCCACTTTAACCGAAGTGATTCCAGTTTACCCTGTTTGGAGATTTTGCAATTTTCTTCTTGATTCTAATCAAACCAGAATGAATCACGATGTAAGAAGCTTGATTTGGACTCATAAATCAGTGGATAATCACCATGAAGTTGAATCAATATCATAGGAGTTATGATGAAGAAGTTACCCCACTTTTAACCGAAGTGATTCCAATTACCCTGTTTGGAGATTTTGCAATTTCTTCTTGATTCTAATCAAACCAGAATGAATCACGATGTAAGAAGCTTGATTTGGACTCATAAATCAGTGGATAATCACCCTGAAGTTGAATCAATATCATAGGAGTTATGATGAAGAAGTTATCCCACTTTTAACCGAAGTGATTCCAATTTACCTTGTTTGGAGATTTTGCAATTTCTTCTTGATTCTAATTAAACCAGAATGAATCACGATGTAAGAAGCTTGATTTGGACTCATAAATCAGTGGATAATCACCCTGAAGTTGAATCAATATCATAGGAGTTATGATGAAGAAGTTATCCCACTTTTAACCGAAGTGATTCCAGTTTACCCTGTTTGGAGATTTTGCAATTTCTTCTTGATTCTAATCAAACCAGAATGAATCACGATGTAAGAAGCTTGATTTGGACTCATAAATCAGTGGATAATCACCCTGAAGTTGAATCAATATCATAGGAGTTATGATGAAGAAGTTATCCCACCTTTAACCGAAGTGATTCCAGTTTACCCTGTTTGGAGATTTTGCAATTTCTTCTTGATTCTAATCAAACCAGAATGAATCACGATGTAAGAAGCTTGATTTGGACTCATAAATCAGTGGATAATCACCCTGAAGTTGAATCAATATCATAGGAGTTATCATGAAGAAGTTACTCCACTTTTAACCGAAGTGATTCTAATTTACCCTTGTTTGGAGATTTTGCAATTTCTTCTTGATTCTAATCAAACCAGAATGAATCACGATGTAAGAAGCTTGATTTGGACTCATAAATCAGTTTATAATCACCCTGAAGTTGAATCAATATCATAGGAGTTATGATGAAGAAGTTATCCCACCTTTAACCGAAGTGATTCCAGTTTATCCTGTTTGGAGATTTCGCATTTTCCTCTTGATTCTGATCAAACCAGAATGAACCACGATGTAAGAAGCTTGATTTTGACTCATAAATCAGTGGATAATCACCCTGAAGTTGAATCAATATCATAGGAGTTATTATGAAGAAGTTACCCCACTTTTAACCTAAGTGATTACAGTTTACCCTGTTTGGAGATTTTGCAATTTCTTCTTGATTCTAATCAAACCAGAATGAATCAAGATGTAAGAAGCTTGATTTGGACTCATAAATCAGTGGATAATCACCTCGGAGTTGAATCAATATCATAGGAGTTATGATGAAGAAGTTATCCCACTTTTAACCGAAGTGATTCCAGTTTACCCTGTTTGGAGATTTTGCAATTTCTTCTTGATTCTAATCAAACCAGAATGAATCACGATGTAAGAAGGTTGATTTGGACTCATAAATCAGTTATAATCACCCTGAAGTTGAATCAATATCATAGGAGTTATGATGAAGAAGTTATCCCACTTTAACCGAAGTGATTCCAGTTTACCCTGTTTGGAGATTTTGTATTTTCTTCTTGATTCTAATCAAAGCCAGAATGAATCATCGATGTAAGAAGCCTGATTTAGACTCATAAATCAGTGGATAATCACCCTGAAATTGAATCAATATCATAGAAGTTATGATGAAGAAGTTATCCTACTTTGAACCGAAGTGATTCCAGTTTACCCTGTTTGGAGATTTTGCATTTTTTTCTTGATTCTAATCAAACCAGAATGAATCACGATGTAAGAATCTTGATTTGGACTCATAAATCAGTGGATAATCACCATGAAGTTGAATCAATATCATAGGAGTTATGATGAAGAAGTTACCCCACTTTTAACCGAAGTAATTCCAATTAACCCTGTTTGAAGATTTTGCAATTTCTTCTTGATTCTAATCAAACCAGAATGAATCACGATTTAAGAAGCTTGATTTGGACTCATAAATCAGTGGATAATCACCCTGAAGTTGAATCAATATCATAGGAGTTACGATGAAGAAGTTACCCCACTTTTAACCGAAGTGATTCCAGTTTATCCTATTTGGAGATTTTGCAATATCTTCTTGATTCTAATCAAACCAGAATGAATCATGATGTAAGAATCTTGATTTGGACTCATAAATCAGGGGATAATCACCCTGAAATTGAATCAATATCATAAAGAGTTATGATGAAGAAGTTACCCCACTTTTAACCGAAGTAATTCCAATTAACCATGTTTGAAGATTTTGCAATTTCTTCTTGATTCTAATCAAACCAGAATGAATCACGATTAAAATGATTGATTTGGACTCATCAATCAGTGGCTAATCACCCTGAATTTGAATCAATATCATAGGAGTTATGATGAAGAAGTTATCCCTCTTTTAACCGAAGTGATTCCAGTTTATCCTGTTTGGATATTTTGCAATTTCTTCTTGATTCTAATCAAACCATAATGAATCACGATGTAAGAAGCTTGATTTGGACTCATAAATCAGTGGATAATCACCCTGAAATTGAATCAATATCATAGGAGTAATGATGAAGAAGTTATCCCACTTTTAACGGAGGTGATTCTAGTTTACACTGTTTTGAGATTTGGTAATTTCTTCTTGATTCTAATCAAAGCAGAATGAATCACGATGTAAGAAGCTTGATTTGGAATCATAAATAATTTTATAATCACCCTGAAATTGAATCAATATTATAGGAGTTATGGTGAAGAAGTTATCCCACCTTTAACCGAAGTGATTCCAATTTACCCTGTTTGGAGATTTTGCATTTTTTTCTTGATTCTAATCAAACCAGAATGAATCACGATTTAAGAAGCTTGATTTGGACTCATAAATCAGTGGATAATCACCCTGAAGTTGAATCAATATCATAGGAGTTATGATGAAGAAGTTACCCCACTTTTAACCGAAGTGATTCCAATTTACCTTGTTTGGAGATTTTGCAATTTCTTCTTGATTCTAATCAAACCAGAATGAATCACGATGTAAGAAGCTTGATTTTGACTCATAAATCAGTGGAAAATCACCATGAAGTTGAATCAATATCATAAGAGTTATGATGAAGAAGTTACACCACTTTTAACCGAAGTGATTCCAGTTTACCCTATTTGGAGATTTTACAATTTCTTCTTGATTCTAATCAAACCAGAATGAATCACGATATAAGAAGCTTGATTTGGACTCATAAATCAGTGGATAATCACCCTGAAGTTGAATCAATATCATAGGAGTTATGATGAAGAAGTTACCCCACCTTTAACCGAAGTTATTCCAGTTTACCCTGTTTGGAGATTTTGCAATTTCTTATTGATTCTAATCAAACCAGAATTAATCACGATGTAAGAAGCTTGATTTGGACTCATAAATCAGTGGATAATCACCCCGAAGTTGAATCAATATCATAGGAGTTATCATGAAGAAGTTACTCCACTTTTAACCGAAGTGATTCCAATTTACCTTGTTTGGAGATTTTGCAATTTCTTCTTGATTCTAATCAAACCAGAATGAATCACGATGTAAGAAGCTTGATTTGGACTCATAAATCAGTTTATAATCACCCTGAAATTGAATCAATATCATAGGAGTTATGATGAAGAAGTTATCCCACCTTTAACCGAAGTGATTCCAGTTTATCCTGTTTGGAGATTTTGCATTTTCTTCTTGATTCTGATCAAACCAGAATGAACCACGATGTAAGAAGCTTGATTTTGACTCATAAATCAGTGGATAATCACCCTGAAGTTGAATCAATATCATATGAGTTATTATGAAGAAGTTACCCCACTTTTACCTAAGTGATTACAGTTTACCCTGTTTGGAGATTTTGCAATTTCTTCTTGATTCTAATCAAACCAGAATGAATCAAGATGTAAGAAGCTTGTTTTGGACTCATAATCAGTGGATAATCACCTTGGAGTTGAATCAATATCATAGGAGTTATGATGAAGAAGTTATCCCACTTTTAACCGAAGTGATCCCAGTTTACCCTGTTTGGAGATTTTGCAATTTCTTCTTGATTCTAATCAAACCAGAATGAATCACGATGTAAGAAGGTTGATTTGGACTCATAACTCAGTTTATAATCACCCTGAAGTTGAATCAATATCATAGGAGTTATGATGAAGAAGTTATCCCACCTTTAACCGAAGTGATTCCAGTTTATTCTGTTTGGAGATTTTGCATTTTCTTCTTGATTCTAATCAAAGCAGAATGAATATCGATGTAAGAAGCCTGATTTAGACTCATAAATCAGTGGATAATCACCCTGAAATTGAATCAATATCATAGAAGTTATGATGAAGAAGTTACCCCACTTTTAACCGAAGTGATTCCAGTTTACCCTATTTGGAGATTTGGCAATTTCTTCTTGATTCTAATCAAAGCAGAATGTATCACGATGTAAGAAGCTTGATTTGGAATCATAAATCATTTTATAATCACCATGAAGTTGAATCAATATCATAGGAGTTATGATGAAGAAGTTACCCCACTTTTAACCGAAGTAATTCCAATTAACCATGTTTGAAGATTTTGCAATTTCTTCTTGATTCTAATCAAACCAGAATGAATCACGATGTAAGAATATTGATTTGGACTCATAAATCAGTGGATAATCACCATGAAGTTGAATCAATATCATAGGAGTTATGATGAAGAAGTTACCCCACTTTTAACCGAAGTAATTCCAATTAACCCTGTTTGAAGATTTTGCAATTTCTTCTTGATTCTAATCAAACCAGAATGAATCACGATTTAAGAAGCTTGATTTGGTCTCATAAATCAGTGGATAATGACCCTGCAATTGAATCAATATCATAAAGAGTTATGATGAAGAAGTTACCCACTTTTAACCGAAGTGATTCCAGTTTACCCTGTTTGGAGATTTTGCAATTTCTTCTTGATTCTAATCAAAGCAGAATGAATCACGATGTAAGGAGCTTGATTTGGAATCATAAATCATTTTATAATCACCCTGAAATTGAATCAATATTATAGGAGTTATGGTGAAGAAGTTATCCCACCTTTAACCGAATTGATTCTAGTTTACCCTGTTTGGAGATTTTGCAATTTCTTCTTGATTCTATTCAAACCAGAATGAATCACGATGTAAGAAGCTTGATTTGGAATCATAAATCATTTTATAATCACCCTGAAATTGAATCAATATTATAGGAGTTATGGTGAAGAAGTTATCCCACCTTTAACCGAATTGATTCCAGTTTACCCTGTTTGGAGATTTTGCATTTTTTTCTTAATTCTAATCAAACAAGAATGAATCACGATGTAAGAAGCTTGATTTGGACTCATAAATCAGTGGATAATCACCATGATGTTGAATCAATATCATAGGAGTTATGATGAAGAAGTTACCCCACTTTTAACCGCAGTAATTCCAATTTACCATGTTTGAAGATTTTGCAATTTCTTCTTGATTCTAATCAAACCAGAATGAATATCGATGTAAGAAGCTTGATTTGGACTCATAAATCAGTTTAAAATCACCCTGAAGTTGAATTAATATCATAGGAGTTATGATGAAGAAGTTACTCCACTTTTAACAGAAGTGATTCCAATTTACCCTGTTTGGAGATTTTGCAATTTCTTCTTGATTCTAATCAAACCAGAATGAATCACGATTTAAGAAGCTTGATTTGGACTCATAAATCAGTGGATAATCACCCTGAAGTTGAATCAATATCATAGGAGTTATGATGAAGAAGTTATCCCACTTTTAACCGAAGTGATTTCAGTTTACCCTGTTTGGAGATTTTGCAATTTCTTCTTGATTTTAATCAAACCAGAATGAATCGCGATGTAAGAAGCTTGATTTGGACTCATAAATTGATGCAATCCAGGATGAGCTAATCTTAGATGAACTTAATGATGAAGCTGAATGGATGCAAGAACCAAGTTACTATGAAGAAGATGATATGGACCAGACCCAAAATGAAGATGTTTCTCTCTCAGCCCAAAAGAAGTCCAATGACCAGAAAGAAGATCCATTTGTCATATCTGTTGGGCCCATCACGAGATCCAGGTCCAAGAAACTTATTGAGAAAATTGCTTGCCTTGTTCTGAACCAAGAAAGTGAGGAAAAGTTACTTGGCCAAACCACCATCACCCCAACCACCTTCATTTACTCGGCTGTCTTCTACAACAACTAATTTACTTATGTTTTTGACTTATTTCTTTTCCCTAAGTGCTCATGCACGAAACTACAAGTCCCAAGGCTGTCATGCACGAGATTGTTGTCATTTTCCTTTAAAAACTCTGTTTTGTTTCATTTGAAAGACAATCATCATTTTTATCAAAAAAACTCATTTCTCTTTGGTGATTCACTTGTTCTTAGAACAACTTGATTGTGGAGGTGTGTGAACCCAAAACAATCAACAAGCTCTCAATCTGACTGGTGTGTCGAATCCAGAGTGAGAGAGTGAAGAATCTGAGGTCTTTCCGCAACCCTCAGTGTTTCAATCGATCAAATCCTTTCAACCCATCTATCCATAAACCCTAATTCGTCCATCAAGCCAATATCCATCAAAAACCATCTTTCAATCTGTTACAGAGTAGATCCAACCAAAATCAGAGTGGAAATCCTTGGGAGAAAGTCATTAAGTGGTATCAGAGCAACCACTCTGTTGATCTACAAGTTCTGGGATATTTTTCAATCTCTAAACTATCAAAGTCTGAAACTTTCTGGGATTTCAAGTTCATTTCTTTGGGATTTCGAATTCATCTTTTATTCTGGGTATTTCTGTTCTTATCAGTCTCTTATCTGTCTATCTGTTTGCAAGTGAGCCAAATCTGATTGAGAAAGAAAATCCCCAGGAGAAATCGGGTTCAGTCTAGGAGAAATCAGACTGAAGTTTGGTAAAATCACTTGCTCATCCAAAATCTTGCAATCTGTCTATCTTTTCTTTTCTTTGGGGATTTGGGTTTCTGCATTTTTCACTTGATTGGGTTGTTTACAGAACCATTGAATCACTATCATCACCAAAAGCTTGAGAGATCAAAGGATATTGTGAGGAGAGAGTTCTGTTTATTGCTAAAGTTTGTTGATTTTGCAGGAAACCATGTCTGGAGAAAACAATGAACAAGAAGGAACACCAACACCTGCTGTCAATATTAATCCTTTTCAAATGCAGGCTCTAATTGCTGAGATCACCAAGCAAGTTCAAGATAATCTCATCAGAAGAGAAGAGGAAGCCAATGAATTATTTTATGGTTCTAGACAGCCTAGAAACAAAGCTGCAGAATGACAAGAAAGGAGAACCAGAAGGGAATCTAGTGAAGTTGAATCTGATGATGCTTATTCCTCTTCAGACAGAAGTGTAACCAAGTCCAGAAGAAACAACAACCAGCGTCCAAGAGTCAATGATAACTTGGGAAATATCAAGCTGAGAATCCCACCTTTTGCTGGAAAGAGTGATCCTGATGCATACTTGGAGTGGGAGAGAAAAATGGAACTAGTTTTTGATACTCAAACCTATTCTAAAGAGAAGAAAGTGAAGCTTGCTGCAACTGAGTTCAGTGGATATGCTATCAACTGGTGGGAGCAGATCATCCACAAGAGAAGTCAAACTGGAGTGCCGCCAGTTACTTCTTGGTATGAAATGAAAACTCTTATGAAAGCTAGATTTGTTCCATCTCATTATAGCAGAGATCTTCACCAGAAGCTCAGGAGACTGACTCAAGGAAACAAGAGTGTAGATGACTATTTCCAGGAAATGGAGACTCTCATGATCAAAGCCAATGTTAATGAAGATGAGGAATCCACAATGGCAAGGTTCCAGGGAGGTCTTAACAGAGATGTGCAGGATCGCCTAGAGATGCAAGACTTCAATAACATGGAAGAACTCCTTCATAAGGCAGTGCTTATTGAGCAGCAGAACAAGAGAAAATCTTCTTACTCCAGGAACCAGTATGGGTCATCTTCTAAGACAGCTTACAACAAAGAAGAAAAGAGTATCAGTAAGCCAAAAGAAGAAGTTAGGACATGGGAAAGGAGCAGAGATGACAAAGGAAAAGCACCAGCTACCAGAACCAGAGATGTGAAGTGTTTCAAGTGTCATGGCATTGGACACTATGCTAATGAGTGTTCAAACAAAAGAGCTATGATTCTGCTAGAAGGTGGAGGTTATGAAACCGAAGAAGAAGCTCTAGAACCCAACACTGATGAAGAAGAAGTTGATTATCCAGTCAAGGGAGAGCTACTGGTTACTAGGAGAACTTTGAGTGTGAAGCAAAAGGAAGAGGAGCAGAACCAGCGTGAGAACCTGTTCCATACTAGATGTCAGATTCAAGACAAGGTTTGCAGCTTGATTATTGATGGAGGGAGTTGCACTAATGTGGCGAGTTCATCCCTGGTTGAGAAGCTTAATCTGAAGGTTCAGAAACATCCAAAGCCTTACACTCTGCAGTGGCTTAGTGAAGATGGAGATTTGAAGGTACAGAAACAAGTGAAGGTTCCTATCACCATTGGAAGATATGCAGATGAGATACTGTGTGATGTTCTTCCTATGGATGCCGGACATATTCTCTTAGGAAGACCATGGCAGTATGATCACAAGGTGATGCATGATGGATTCACAAATCGTTACTCCTTTGAACACCAAGGCAAGAAGATCACCTTAGTCCCACTGTCACCTCATGAAGTTCACCTTGACCAAGTGCAATTGAAAAACAAAAGAGAGGCTGACAAGGAACAAAAGGTAAGAAACACCAATTTATTTGTCAAGAATGTTGAGGTTAAGAGAAACATGTATGCTCAGCAAGCTATGATCTTGTTTGTTTACAAGAGAACACTAACCTCATCTTCTAACAATGCACCGGCTATTCCGAGTGAGTTTGATTTTATTTTGCAGGAGTATAGTGATGTTTTTGCAGAGGAGAATGAACAAGGTCTGCCCCCAATCCGTGGCATAGAACATCAGATTGACTTTGTTCCAGGAGCTTCATTGCCAAACAGAACAGCCTATCGTTCCAACCCTGTAGAGACTTTGGAGCTTCAAAGACAAGTTACTGAGCTTATGGAAAAAGGTCACATCCGAGAGAGCCTCAGTCCTTGTGCTGTTCCTGTGCTGCTTGTTCCAAAGAAAGATGGAACTTGGAGAATGTGTGTAGACTGTCGAGCCATCAACAACATCACGGTAAAGTACAGACATCCCATTCCTCGTCTTGATGATATGCTAGATGAACTTCATGGTTCCTGTTATTTTTCTAAAATTGATTTGAAAAGTGGGTATCATCAGATAAGAATGAAAGAGGGGGATGAATGGAAAACTGCTTTTAAAACAAAACATGGCTTGTATGAATGGCTTGTGATGCCATTTGGTTTAACAAACGCCCCTAGCACTTTTATGAGACTGATGAATCATGTCTTGCGGTCTTACATAGGGTTGTTTGTTGTGGTTTACTTTGATGACATTCTAATTTACAGTAAAACCTTGTCTGATCATGTTGAACATTTGAGAAAGGTTTTAGATGTCCTGAGAAAAGAGGTCTTGTTTGCTAACTTTAAAAAGTGCTCTTTTGGTACAGATAACCTTGTCTTTTTAGGTTTTGTTGTGACTTCTCAGGGAATACAGGTGGATGAAGAGAAAGTGAAAGCCATAAGAGACTGGCCAACTCCTAAAAACGTGGGAGAAGTGAGAAGCTTTCATGGTCTTGCTGGATTCTATAGGAGATTTGTGAAGGACTTTAGCACCATTGCTGCACCTCTCACTGAAGTGATCAAGAAAACCGTGGGATTCACTTGGGGTCCAGCTCAAGAAGATGCTTTCAAACTGCTAAAAGGGAAGTTGACTAATGCACCACTTCTTATGCTTCCTGATTTCGGAAAAACTTTTGAAATAGAGTGTGATGCTTCTGGTGTAGGTATTGAAGCTGTTTTGATGCAGGAGAAGAAACCCATTGCTTATTTCAGTGAGAAGCCTGGAGGTGCCACTCTGAACTATCCAACCTATGACAAAGAACTCTATGCCCTAATCCGTGCTCTCCAGACTTGGCAACATTATCTCTGGCCCAAGGAGTTTGTCATTCATACTGATCATGAATCCTTGAAACATCTGAAGGGTCAACAAAAGCTCAACAAAAGACATGCCAAATGGGTGGAGTTTTTGGAAACATTTCCTTATGTCATTCAGTACAAACAAGGTAAGGAGAATGTGGTTGCTGATGCCCTTTCTCGAAGGTACACTCTTCTCTCTACTTTGGAAACTCAACTCCTCGGTTTTGAACAGATTAAGTCATACTATGCAACTGATCCTGACTTCAAAGAAGTTTATTCTAAGTGTGATAATGTTGATGTAGAAAAACATTTCAAGAATGATGGTTTTCTGTTTTATGAGTCAAGATTGTGTGTTCCTAACTGTTCTTTGAGAGATCTCTTTGTCAGGGAAGCCCATGGAAGAGGATTGATGGGTCATTTTGGCGTTGATAAAACCCTGAAGAGTTTGCAGCATCACTTCTACTGGCCAAGAATGAGAAAGGATGTGGAAAAGCTGTGCAATCAGTGTGCTACTTGCAAGCAAGCCAAAGCAACAAACCAAACCAAAGGTATGTATATGCCTCTGCCTATTCCATCAGCACCCTGGGTAGATATCTCAATGGATTTTGTTCTTGGACTGCCTAGAACTAGGAAAGGAAGAGATTCTATCTTTGTTGTGGTAGATAGATTTTCTAAAATGGCTCATTTCATTCCCTGCCACAAAACTGATGATGCTTCTTTGATTGCTGACTTGTTCTTTAAAGAAGTAGTTCGTTTACATGGAATGCCTAGATCAATTGTGTCTGATAGGGATACTAAGTTCTTGAGTCATTTCTGGAAAACTTTGTGGGCAAAACTTGGAACCAAACTGATGTTTTCTACTACTTGCCATCCTCAGACTGATGGACAAATTGAAGTAGTTAATAGATCTCTGTCTACTCTCTTGCGAGCAATCATTAAAAAGAATCTTAAGACTTGGGAAGATTGTTTGCCTCATGTTGAATTTGCATACAACCATTTTGTTCATAGGGCTACTAAATTTTCTCCATTTCAGATTGTTTATGGATTTAGTCCTTTGACTCCTTTGGATATGTTGTCTTTGCCTTTGAAAGAACAAGCTAACCTTGATGGCAAGCAGAAGGCCGAGTTTGTTGTGTCTTTGCATAAACAGGTTAAGGAGAATATTGAAGCTATGACAAAGCAGTATGAGAAGTATGCCAACAAAGGAAGGCGTGAACTGATCTTTAATCCTGGAGACTTGGTCTGGATATACCTCAGGAAGGATAGATTTCCAAATGAAAGAAAGTCCAAACTGATGAAAAGAAGAGATGGTCCTTTCAAAGTGCTTGAGCGAATCAACAATAACGCATACAAGATTGATCTTCAAGATAAGTATTCTGTGAGTTCATCTTTCAATGTTTCTGACTTGGCTCCTTTTCATGCAGATCACTTGGATTTGAGGACAAATCCTTTCAAAGGAGGAGGGGATGATGCAATCCAGGATGAGCTAATCTTAGATGAACTTAATGATGAAGCTGAATGGATGCAAGAACCAAGTTACTATGAAGAAGATGATATGGACCAGACCCAAAATGAAGATGTTTCTCTCTCAGCCCAAAAGAAGTCCAATGACCAGAAAGAAGATCCATTTGTCATATCTGTTGGGCCCATCACGAGATCCAGGTCCAAGAAACTTATTGAGAAGATTGCTTGCCTTGTTCTGAACCAAGAAAGTGAGGAAGAGTTACTTGGCCAAACCACCATCACCCCAACCACCTTCATTTACTCGGCTGTCTTCTACAACAACTAATTTACTTATGTTTTTGACTTATTTCTTTTCCCTAAGTGCTCATGCACGAAACTACAAGTCCCAAGGCTGTCATGCACGAGATTGTTGTCATTTTCCTTTAAAAACTCTGTTTTGTTTCATTTGAAAGACAATCATCATTTTTATCAAAAAAACTCATTTCTCTTTGGTGATTCACTTGTTCTTAGAACAACTTGATTGTGGAGGTGTGTGAACCCAAAACAATCAACAAGCTCTCAATCTGACTGGTGTGTCGAATCCAGAGTGAGAGAGTGAAGAATCTGAGGTCTTTCCGCAACCCTCAGTGTTTCAATCGATCAAATCCTTTCAACCCATCTATCCATAAACCCTAATTCGTCCATCAAGCCAATATCCATCAAAAACCATCTTTCAATCTGTTACAGAGTAGATCCAACCAAAATCAGAGTGGAAATCCTTGGGAGAAAGTCATTATAAATCAGTGGATAATCACCCTGAAATTTAATCAATATCATAGGAGTTATGATGAGGAAGTTATCCCACTTTTAACCGAGGTGATTCTAGTTTACACTGTTTTGAGATTTGGCAATTTCTTCTTGATTCTAATCAAAGAAGAATGAATCACGATGTAAGAAGCTTGATTTGGAATCATAAATCATTTTATAATCACCCTGAAATTGAATCAATATTATAGGAGTTATGGTGAAGAAGTTATCCCACCTTTAACCGAATTGATTCCAGTTTATCCTGTTTGGAACTTTTGCATTTTTTTCTTAATTCTAATCAAACAAGAATGAATCACGATGTAAGAAGCTTGATTTGGACTCATAAATCAGTGGATAATCACCATGATGTTGAATCAATATCATAGGAGTTATGATGAAGAAGTTACCCTACTTTTAACCGCAGTAATTCCAATTTACCCTGTTTGAAGATTTTGCAATTTCTTCTTGATTCTAATCAAACCAGAATGAATATCGATGTAAGAAGCTTGATTTGGACTCATAAATCAGTTTAAAATCACCCTGAAGTTGAATCAATATCATAGGAGTTATGATGAAGAAGTTATCCCACCTTTAACCGAAGTGATTCCAATTTATCCTGTTTGGAGATTTTGCATTTTCTTCTTGATTCTAATCAAACTAGAATGAATCACGATGTAAGAAGCTTGATTTTGACTCATAAATCAGTGTATCATCACCCAGAAGTTGAATCAATATCATAGGATTTATGATGAAGAAGTTATCCCACTTTTACCGAAGTGATTACAGTTTACCTTGTTTGGAGATTTTGCAATTTTTTCTTGATTCTAATCAAACCAGAATGAATCACGATGTAAGAAGGTTGATTTGACTCATAAATCAGTTTATAATCACCCTGAAGTTGAATCAATATCATAGGAGTTATGATGAAGAAGTTACCCCACTTTTAACCGAAGTGATTCCAGTTTACCCTATTTGGAGATTTTGCAATATCTTCTTGATTCTAATCAAACCAGAATGAATCACGATGTAAGAAGCTTGATTTGGACTCATAAATCAGTGGATAATCACCCTGAAATTGAATCAATATCATAGGAGTTATGATGAAGAAGTTACCCCACTTTTAACCGAAGTAATTCCAATTAACCCTGTTTGAAGATTTTGAAATTTCTTCTTGATTCTAATCAAACCAGAATGAATCACGATTTAAGAAGCTTGATTTGGACTCATAAATCAGTGTATAATCACCCTGAAGTTGAATCAATATCATAGGAGTTATGATGAAGAAGTTACCCCACTTTTAACCGAAGTGATTCCAGTTTACCCTATTTGGAGATTTTGCAATATCTTCTTGATTCTAATCAAACCAGAATGAATCACGATGTAAGAAGCTTGATTTGGACTAATAAATCAGTGGATAATCACCCTGAAATTGAATTAATATCATAAAGAGTTATGACGAAGAAGTTATCCCACCTTTAACCGAAGTGATTCCAGTTTACCCTGTTTGGAGATTTTGCATTTTCTTCTTGATTCTAATCAAAGCAGAATGAATCACGATGTAAGGAGCTTGATTTTGAATCATAAATCATTTTATAATCACCCTGAAATTGAATCAATATTATAGGAGTTATGGTGAAGAAGTTATCCCACCTTTAACCGAATTGATTCTAGTTTACCCTGTTTGGAGATTTTGCATTTTTTTCTTGATTCTAATCAAACCAGAATGAATCACGATGTAAGAATCTTGATTTGAACTCATAAATCAGTGGATAATCACCATGAAGTTGAATCAATATCATAGGAGTTATGATGAAGAAGTTACCCCACTTTTAACCGAAGTGATCCCAGTTTACCCTGTTTGGAGATTTTGCAATTTCTTCTTGATTCTAATCAAACCAGAATGAATCACGATGTAAGAAGGTTGATTTGGACTCATAAATTAGTTTATAATCACCCTGAAGTTGAATCAATATCATAGGAGTTATGATGAAGAAGTTATCCCACCTTTAACCGAAGTGATTCCAGTTTACCCTGTTTGGAGATTTTACAATTTCTTCTTGATTCTAATCAAACCAGAATGAATCACGATATAAGGAGCTTGATTTGGACTCATAAATCAGTGGATAATCACCCTGAAATTGAATCAATATCATATGAGTAATGATGAAGAAGTTATCCAACTTTTAACCGAGGTGATTCTAGTTTACATTGTTTTGAGATTTGACAATTTCTTCTTGATTCTAATCAAAGCAGAATGAATCACGATGTAAGAAGCTTGATTTAAAATCATAAATTATTTTATAATCACCCTGAAATTGAATCAATATTATAGGAGTTATGGTGAAGAAGTTATCCCACCTTTAACCGAATTGATTCCAGTTTACCCTGATTGGAGATTTTGCATTTTTTTCTTGATTCTAATCAAAACAGAATGAATCACGATGTAAGAATATTGATTTGGACTCATAAATAAGTGGATAATCACCATGAAGTTGAATCAATATCATAGGAGTTATGATGAAGAAGTTACCCCACTTTAAACCGAAGTAATTCCAATTAACCCTGTTTGAAGATTTTGCAATTTCTTCTTGATTCTAATCAAACCAGAATGAATCACGATTTAAGAAGCTTGATTTGGACTCATAAATCAGTGGATTATCACCCTGAAGTTGAATAAATATCATAGGAGTTATGATGAAGAAGTTATCCCACTTTTAACCGAAGTGATTCCAGTTTCCCTGTTTGGAGATTTTGCAATTTCTTCTTAATTCTAATCAAAGCAGAATGAATCACGATGTAAGGAGCTTTATTTGGAATCATAAATCATTTTATAATCACCCTGAAATTGAATCAATATTATAGGAGTTATGGTGAAGAAGTTATCCCACCTTTAACCGAATTGATTCTAGTTTACCCTGTTTGGAGATTTTGCAATTTCTTCTTGATTGTATTCAAACCAGAATGAATCACGATGTAAGAAGCTTGATTTGGACTCATAAATCAGTTTATAATCACCCTGAAGTTGAATCAATATCATAGGAGTTATGATGAAGAAGTTATCCCACCTTTAACCGAAGTGATTCCAATTTATCCTGTTTGGAGATTTTGCATTTTCTTCTTGATTCTAATCAAACTAGAATGAATCACGATGTAAGAAGCTTGATTTTGACTCATAAATCAGTGTATAATCACCCAGAAGTTGAATCAATATCATAGGAGTTATGATGAAGAAGTTATCCCACTTTTACCGAAGTGATTACAGTTTACCCTTTTTGGAGATTTTGTAATTTTTTCTTGATTCTAATCAAACCAGAATGAATCAAGATTTAAGAAGCTTGATTTGGACTCATAAATCAGTGGATAATCACCGTGGAGTTGAATCAATATCATAGGAGTTATGATGATGAAGTTATCCCACTTTTAACCGAAGTGATCCCAGTTTACCCTGTTTGGAGATTTTGCAATTTCTTCTTGATTCTAATCAAACCAGAATGAATCACGATGTAAGAAGGCTGATTTGGACTCATAAATCAGTTTATAATCACCCTGAAGTTGAATCAATATCATAGGAGTTATGATGAAGAAGTTATCCCACCTTTAACCGAAGTGATTCCAGTTTACCCTATTTGGAGATTTTGTATTTTCTTCTTGATTCTAATCAAACCAGAATGAATATCGATGTAAGAAGCTTGATTTGGACTCATAAATCATTGGATAATCACCCTGAAATTGAATCAATATCATAGAAGTTATGATGAAGAAGTTATCCCACTTTTAACAGAAGTGATTCCAGTTTACCCTGTTTGGAGATTTTGCAATTTCTTCTTGATTCTAATCAAACTAGAATGAATCACGATGTAAGAAGCTTGATTTGGACTCATAAATCAGTGGATAATCACCCTGAATTTTAATCAATATCATAGGAGTTATGATGAGGAAGTTATCCCACTTTTAACCGAGGTGATTCTAGTTTACACTGTTTTGAGATTTGGCAATTTCTTCTTGATTCTAATCAAAGAAGAATGAATCACGATGTAAGAAGCTTGATTTGGAATCATAAATCATTTTATAATCACCCTGAAATTGAATCAATATTATAGGAGTTATGGTGAAGAAGTTATCCCACCTTTAACCGAATTGATTTCAGTTTACCCTCTTTGGAGATTTTGCATTTTTTTCTTAATTCTAATCAAACAAGAATGAATCACGATGTAAGAAGCTTGATTTGGACTAATAAATCAGTGGATAATCACCATGATGTTGAATCAATATCATAGGAGTTATGATGAAGAAGTTACCCTACTTTTAACCACAGTAATTCCAATTTACCCTGTTTGAAGATTTTGCAATTTCTTCTTGATTCTAATCAAACCAGAATGAATATCGAAGTAAGAAGATTGATTTGGACTCATAAATCAGTTTAAAATCACCCTGAAGTTGAATCAATATCATCGGAGTTATGATGAATAAGTTATCCCACCTTTAACCAAAGTGATTCCAATTTATCCTGTTTGGTGATTTTGCATTTTCTTCTTGATTCTAATCAAACTAGAATGAATCACGATGTAAGAAGCTTGATTTTGACTCATAAATCAGTGTATAATCACCCAGAAGTTGAATCAATATCATAGGACTTATGATGAAGAAGTTATCCGACTTTTACCGAAGTGATTACAGTTTACCCTGTTTGGAGATTTTTCAATTTTTTCTTGATTCTAATCAAACCAGAATGAATCAAGATGTAAGAAGCTTGATTTGGACTCATAAATCAGTGGATAATCACCCTGGAGTTGAATCAATATAATAGGAGTTATGATGAAGAAGTTATCCCACTTTTAACCGAAGTGATCCCAGTTTATCCTGTTTGGAGATTTTACAATTTCTTCTTGATTCTAATCAAACCAGAATGAATCACGATGTAAGAAGCTTGATTTAGACTCATAAATCAGTTTATAATCACCCTGAAGTTGAATCAATATCATAGGAGTTATGATGAAGAAGTTACCCCACTTTTAACCGAAGTGATGCCAGTTTACCATATTTGGAGATTTTGCAATATCTTCTTGATTCTAATCAAACCAGAATGAATCACGATGTAAGAAGCCTGATTTGGACTCATAAATCAGCGGATAATCACCCTGAAATTGAATCAATATCATAGCAGTTATGATGAAGAAGTTACCCCACTTTTAACCGAAGTAGTTCCAATTAACCCTGTTTGAAGATTTTGCAATTTCTTCTTGATTCTAATCAAACCAGAATGAATCACGATTTAAGAAGCTTGATTTGTACTCATAAATCAGTGGATAATCACCCTGAAATTTAATCAATATCATAGGAGTTATGATGAGGAAGTTATCCCACTTTTAACCGAGGTGATTCTAGTTTACACTGTTTTTAGATTTGGCAATTTCTTCTTGATTCTAATCAAAGAAGAATGAATCACGATGTAAGAAGCTTGATTTGGAATCATAAATCATTTTATAATCACCCTGAAATTAAATCAATATTATAGGAGTTATGGTGAAGAAGTTATCCCACCTTTAACCGAATTGATTCCAGTTTACCCTGTTTGGAGATTTTGCATTTTCTTCTTGATTCTAATCAAACTAGAATGAATCAAGATGTAAGAAGCTTGATTTTGACTCATAAATCAGTTTATAATCACCCAGAAGTTGAATCAATATCATAGGACTTATGATGAAGAAGTTATCCCACTTTTACCAAAGTGATTACAGTTTACCCTGTTTGGAGATTTTGCGATTTTTTCTTGATTCTAATCAAACCAGAATGAATCAAGATGTAAGAAGCTTGATTTGGACTCATAAATCAGTGGATAATCACCCTGGAGTTGAATCAATATAATAGGAGTTATGATGAAGAAGTTATCCCACTTTTAACCGAAGTAATCTCAGTTTACCCTGTTTGGAGATTTTACAATTTCTTCTTGATTCTAATCAAACCAGAATGAATCACGATGTAAGAAGGTTGATTTGGACTCATAAATCAGTTTATAATCACCCTGAAATTGAATCAATATCATAGGAGTTATGATGAAGAAGTTACCCCACCTTTAACCGAAGTGATTCCAGTTTACCCTATTTGGAGATTTTGCATTTTCTTCTTGATTCTAATCAAACCAGAATGAATATCGATGTAAGAAGCTTGATTTGGACTCATAAATCAGTTGATAATCACCCT
>CAJHQQ010002850.1:0-56214 GCA_905132885.1 Moricandia moricandioides
GTTATTGGTAGAGGGCACAGCCATAAGGAACTGTATCACCTAGAGAAGACTAAGATATCTGGTGCAACACCTGCTCACTGCCTGATCAGTGCTTCTAATGGGGTTGAGAGCACCATATGGCACTCTAGATTGGGACATCCCCATACTAGAGCATTGAACTTGATGCTTCCGGGTATGGTGTTTCAGAATGATGAATGTGAAGCATGTATCTTGGGGAAGCATTGTAGGACAGTCTTTCCAAGGTCTAGCACTATCTATGAGAAGTGTTTCGACCTGGTTCATTCTGATGTGTGGACAGCACCGTGTCTTTCCAGAGAGAATCACAAGTACTTTGTCACCTTCATTGATGAGAAGTCAAAATACACATGGGTGACTCTGATTCAGACAAAAGACCGGGTGCTGGAGGCATTCAAGAACTTCCATAATCATGTTTCCAACCATTTCAATGCCAAGTTGAAGATTCTCAGGTCTGATAATGGTGGAGAGTACACTAGTCAAGCATTTAAGCAATATCTAGCTCAGCATGGGATCATTCAGCAAACTAGCTGTCCTTACACACCACAACAAAATGGTGTAGCTGAGAGGAAAAATCGACATCTGATGGAGGTGGCCAGGAGCATGATGTTCCATACAAGTGTACCTAAAAGGTTTTGGGGAGATGCAGTCATGACAGCATGCTACTTGATCAACCGGATTCCAACCAGAATTCTTCAAGACCAGTCTCCATTTGAGGTATTGAACAAAACTAGACCATCTATTCACCATATGCGTGTGTTTGGGTGTCCTTGCTTTGTCTTGATACCAGGAGAGCAAAGAAATAAACTAGAGGCCAAGAGTACAAGAGCTATGTTCATTGGCTACTCTCCAAACCAAAAGGGTTATAAGTGTTATGAACCAGAGACTAGGAGAGTCCTGGTATCTCGAGATGTGAAGTTTGTGGAATCTAGAGGATACTACAACAACAAAGATTGGAGTGAACTTGAGAATCTATCCCAATCAACCTCGGATAGAGCAAACAATCTTCGACGGGTAATGGAGAGTATTGGGATCAGTATACCTATGGATAAGAGAGGTACTGAACCAGATGAGGCTAGACAAGCTCCCACTCAGTCTAGTGAAGCTGAGACCACCACTGATGAGTTTAAGGGTCAGGAGATTCCCCACCTTTACCATGAGGGGGGCAACAATGCTGAGCCACAATCTGAAAACTCAGCACCAATTCATAGTCAAGATGAGCAACAAGATCAAGAAGCACCAGTGGTAAATGAGAACCAACCCTCAGCCAATGAAGAAGAGGTTCAAAATGAAGAATCACAACCAGTACCAAGGAGGAGTACTAGAATCAAACAGCCGGCCTCTAATTGGATCAACACAAGGGTCTACTTCAACTCACAAGCTGTAGCTCATCCTATACAAGCAACATGCTCCCTAGCTCAATATCCTATGGATCATCAAGCTTTCATCACTAACCTTGATGAGGCTTACATACCAAGGTCATATGAAGAGGCTATGGCAATTAAGGAATGGAGAGATTCAGTAAGAGATGAGATGGGTGCTATGGAGAAAAATGGAACCTGGTTTGAAACTGATCTTCCCAAAGGCAAGAAGGCAGTAACAAGCATGCTGTTGTTCACAATTAAGTACTTAGCCAATGGGAAACCTGAGAGGAAGAAGACCAGGCTGGTAGCAAGAGGCTACACTCAAGTATATGGTGAGGACTATCTTGAAACCTTTGCACCATTGGCAAAGCTTCACACCATAAGGATTTTGCTCTCTCTTGCTGTGAATTTGGAATGGGATCTTTGGCAAATGGATGTCAAGAATGCATTCTTACAAGGAGAGCTAGAAGATGAAGTATACATGCGGCCTCCACCAGGGATGGAAAACATGGTCAAACCTGGTAATGTATTGAGGCTAAGGAAGGCAATCTATGGTCTGAAGCAATCTCCAAGAGCCTGGTATCACAAACTGAGCACAACCCTTAATGGAAGAGGGTTTGTGAAATCTGAAGCTGATCACACTTTGTTTACTCTCACCAGCCAGAAAGGGATCATTGTGATTCTCATCTATGTGGATGATATCATCATCACAGGCAGTAATAAAGAGGGGATCAGCTCCACCAAAGCATTCCTCAAGGCAACATTTGATATCAAGGATTTGGGAGAGCTCAAATATTTTCTTGGGATTGAGATGTGTAGATCCAAGGAGGGACTGTTTCTGTCCCAAAGGAAATACACCCTTGATGTATTAAAGAAAGCTGGAGACCTTGGTGGTAGAGCTGCTAAAACACCTCTAGAGGAGGGATACAAAGTAATGCGTGAGGGGGAGTATGAAGACAAGGCTTATGAAGATGTGAAGAACTATAGGAGAATGGTGGGAAAACTCATATATCTCACTATCACAAGACCAGATGTGTGCTTCGCAGTCAACCAAGTAAGCCAACATATGCAAGCCCCCAAGATACATCATTGGAACATGGTTGAAAGAATTCTGAGGTACTTAAGAGAAGCACCAGGACAAGGAGTTTGGATGGGTTGCAACAAGAGTACTGAGATAGTTGGTTATTGTGATGCTGATTGGGCTGGAGATAGGATAGATAAGAGGTCTACAACCGGCTATTGTACTTTCATTGGAGGTAATTTAGTAACATGGAAGAGAAAGAAGCAGAAGGTGGTCTCATGTTCAAGGGCTGAGGCAGAGTATAGAGCCATGAGAAAGCTCACAAGTGAACTGATTTGGATTAAAGGGTTGCTTAAGGACTTGGGAATTGAGACTACCACACCCATCACCATGCACTGTGATAACCAGGCTGCAATACACATAGCTTCCAACAATGTGTTCCATGAGAGAACTAAACACATTGAGGTGGATTGTCATAAGGTGAGGCAAGCCGTGGAGCAGAAAGTCATCTTGCCTTGCTATACCAGAAGTGAAGACCAGCTAGCTGACATCTTTACCAAGGCTGCTAGCACCAAAGTCTGTGAGTTCATTCATCCAAAGCTTGGACTCATAGATCTCACATGTCACTGATCCTCTTGCCATGAAGTGTTCTACTCTTTTTCCTTGGTGTGGTTTTTGTCCCATGCGGTTTTTACTAGCTGAGGTTTTAATGAGGGAATGCTTCATGGCTTCCAAGCTTGACTTGTTCCACATGGTCAAGCTTGAGGGGGAGTGTTGACATGAAGAAATAAAGAGCAAGAGAAGCAAGTGTTGACATGAAGACATAAAAGACAAAGAGGAAGAGAGTATGACAAGAGAAGGATCTAGAATGATCAAATGAAGTTGTTCCGTACAGTTTAGGTCTTCACTGACCTAACTTGGCTTACAAGACAAGGAAAAGGGTTAGCTTGAACGGGAAGGAGACTTATTTAAATCAGATCATGTGATCTGCTCACCAGAGGAGCAGAGAGACGTTAGGGAAGAAGAAGATCACATGCCAAGATAAGGAGACACCCATTTAGGTCCTGTCCCTTTCCACCATGTCTGGACAAAACCTCTGTCCCTTCCTGTCCCTTTCCAACAAGTCTGGGCGTGCCTGTGCCTGTGCCTTCCGTCAGTCCTATTTGTTTAATATATCTCTTGTCAGCTTGTGTATTTGTTTATGTTTTATTTTGCCTATTAAAAGGCTTGTACCAGAAACTATATGAAGCAAGGAAATCATATTCTCTCCTTCTCTCTCTCTCTCACTCACGAAATCCCTCACTCTCTCTCCTGTTCTTACTATTCTTCACATTTCCAGCAACAAACTCTTTCTTAATCTCATTTAAACACTCACTAAATTACTAAAATTCACACTTACATCGTCATTCATTCTGGTTTTATTAGTATCAAGAATAAATTCTCAAATCTCCAAACAGGACAAACTGGAATCACTTCGGTTAAAAGTGGGATAACTTCTTCATCATAACTCCAATGATATTGATTCAACTTCAGGATGATTCTAAACTGATTTATGAGTCCAGATCAAGTTTCTTACATCGTGATTCATTCTGGTTTTATTTGTATCAAGAAGAAATTGCCAAATCTCCAAACAGGGTAAACTGGAATCACTACGGTTAAAAGTGGGATAACTTCTTCATCATAAGTCCAATGATACTGATTCAACTTCAGGATGATTCTACACTGTTTTATGAGTCCAAATCAAGCTTCTTACATCGTGATTCATTCTGGTTTTATTTGTATCAAGAAGAAATTGCCAAATCTCCAAACAGGGCAAACTGGAATCACTTCGGTTAAAATTGGGATAACTTCTTCATCATAACTTCAATGATATTGATTCAACTTCAGGGTGATTCTACACTGATTAATGATTCCAAATCAAGCTTCTTACATCGTGATTCATTCTGGTTTTATTAGTATCAAGAATAAATTCCCAAATCTCCAAAAAGGGCAAACTGGAATCACTTCGGTTAAAAGTGGGATAACTTCTTCATCATAAGTCCAATGATATTGATTCAACTTCAGGATGACTCTAAACTGATTTATGAGTCCAGATCAAGTTTATTTAATCGTGATTCATTCTGGTTTTATTTGTATCAAGAAGAAATTGCCAAATCTCCAAAAAGGGCAAACTGGAATCACTTCGGTTAAAAGTGGGATAACTTCTTCATCATAAGTCCAATGATATTGATTCAACTTCAGGATGATTCTAAACTTATTTATGAGTCCAGATCAAGTTTCTTACATCGTGATTCATTCTGGTTTTATTTGTATCAAGAATAAATTCTCAAATCTCCAAACAGGGCAAACTGGAATCACTTCGGTTAAAAGTGGGATAACTTCTTCATCATAACTCCTATGATCTTGAGTCAACTTCAGGGTGATTCGACACTGATTTACGAGTCCAAATCAATCTTCTTACATCGTGATTCATTCTGGTTTTATTAGTATCAAGAAGAAATTGCCAAATCTCCAAACAGGACAAACTGGAATCACTTCGGTTAAAAGTGGGATAACTTCTTCATCATAACTCCAATGATATTGATTCAACTTCAGGGTGATTCTACACTGATTAATGAGTCCAAATCAAGCTTCTAACATCGTGATTCATTATGGTTTTATTAGTATCAAGAATAAATTCCCAAATCTCCAAACAGGACAAACTGGAATTACTTCGGTTAAAAGTGGGATAACTTCTTCATCATAACTCCAATGATATTGATTCAACTTCAGGGTGATTCTACACTGATTAATGAGTCCAAATAAAGCTTCTTACATCGTGATTCATTTCGGTTTTATTAGTATCAAGAATAAATTCCCAAATCTCCAAACAGGACAAACTGGAATCACTTCGGTTAAAAGTGGGATAACTTCTTCATCATAAGTCCAATGATATTGATTCAACTTCAGGATGATTCTAAACTGATTTATGAGTCCAGATCAAGTTTCTTACATCGTGATTCATTCTGGTTTTATTTGTATCAAGAAGAAATTGCCAAATCTCCAAACAGGGTAAACTGGAATCACTACGGTTAAAAGTGGGATAACTTCTTCATCATAAGTCCAATGATATTGATTCAACTTCAGGATGATTCTATACTTATTTATGAGTCCAAATCAAGCTTCTTACATCGTGATTCATTCTGGTTTTATTTGTATCAAGAAGAAATTGCCAAATCTCCAAACAGGACAAACTGGAATCACTTCGGTTAAAAGTGGGATAACTTCTTCATCATAACTCCAATGATATTGATTCAACTTCAGGGTGATTCTACACTGATTAATGAGTCCAAATAAAGCTTCTTACATTGTGATTCATTCTGGTTTAATTAGTATCAAGAATAAATTTCCAAATCTTTAAACAGGGCAAACTGGAATCACTTCGGTTAAAAGTGGGATAACTTCTTCATCATAACTCCTATGATCTTGAGTCAACTTCAGGGTGATTCGACACTGAGTTATGAGTCCAAATCAAGCTTCTTACATCGTGATTCATTCTGGTTTTATTAGTATCAAGAAGAAATTGCCAAATTTCCAAACAAGGCAAACTGGAATCACTTCGGTTAAAAGTGGGATAACTTCTTCATCATAACTCCAATGATATTGATTCAGTTTCAGGGTGATTCTACACTGATTAATGATTCCAAATCAAGCTTCTTACATCGTGATTCATTCTGGTTTTATTAGTATCAAGAATAAATTCCCAAATCTCCAAAAAGGGCAAACTGGAATCACTTCGGTTAAAAGTGGGATAACTTCTTCATCATAAGTCCAATGATATTGATTCAACTTCAGGATAATTCTAAACTGATTTATGAGTCCAAATCAAGTTTCTTACATCGTGATTCATTCTGGTTTTATTAGTATCAAGAAGAAATTGCCAAATCTCCAAACATGGCAAACTGGAATCACTTCGGTTAAAAGTGGGATAACTTCTTCATCATAACTCCAATGATATTGATTCAACTTCAGGGTGATTCTACACTGATTAATGAGTCCAAATAAAGCTTCTTACATCGTGATTCATTCTGGTTTTATTAGTATCAAGAATAAATTCCCAAATCTCCAAACAGGGCAAACTGGAATCACTTCGGTTAAAAGTGGGATAACTTCTTCATCATAACTCCAATGATATTGATTCAACTTCAGGGTGATTCTACACTGATTTATGAGTCCAAATCAAGCTTCTTACATCGTGATTCATTCTGGTTTTATTAGTATCAAGAAGAAATTGCCAAATCTCCAAACAGGGCAAACTGGAATCACTTCGGTTAAAAGTGGGATAACTTCTTCATCATAATCCTATGATCTTGATTCAACTTCAGGGTGATTCTACACTGATTTATGAGTCCAAATCAAGCTTCTTACATCGTGATTCATTCTGGTTTTATTTGTATCAAGAAGAAATTGCCAAATCTCCAAACAGGGCAAACTGGAATCACTTCGGTTAAAAGTGGGATAACTTCTTCATCATAACTCCTATGATCTTGAGTCAACTTCAGGGTGATTCGACACTGATTTATGAGTCCAAATCAAGCTTCTTACATCGTGATTCATTCTGGTTTTATTAGTATCAAGAAGAAATTGCCAAATCTCCAAACAGGGCAAACTGGAATCACTTCGGTTAAAAGTGGGATAACTTCTTCATCATAACTCCTATGATATTGATTCAACTTCAGGGTGATTCTACACTGATTTATGAGTCCAAATCAAGCTTCTTACATCGTGATTCATTCTGGTTTTATTAGTATCAAGAAGAAATTGCCAAATCTCCAAACAGGGCAAACTGGAATCACTTCGGTTAAAAGTGGGATAACTTCTTCATCATAACTCCTATGATCTTGAGTCAACTTCAGGGTGATTCTACACTGATTTATGAGTCCAAATCAAGCTTCTTACATCGTGATTCATTCTGGTTTTATTAGTATCAAGAAGAAATTGCCAAATCTCCAAACAGGGCAAACTGGAATCACTTCGGTTAAAAGTGGGATAACTTCTTCATCATAACTCCAATGATATTGATTCAACTTCAGGATGATTCTACACTGATTTATGAGTCCAAATCAAGTTTCTTACATCGTGATTCATTCTGGTTTTATTTGTATCAAGAAGAAATTGCCAAATCTCCAAACAGGGCAAACTGGAATCACTACGGTTAAAAGTGGGATAACTTCTTCATCATAACTCCAATGATACTGATTCAACTTCAGGATGATTCTACACTGATTTATGAGTCCAAATCAAGCTTCTTACATCGTGATTCATTCTGGTTTTATTAGTATCAAGAAGAAATTGCCAAATCTCCAAACAGGGCAAACTGGAATCACTTCGGTTAAAAGTGGGATAACTTCTTCATCATAACTCCAATGATATTGATTCAACTTCAGGGTGATTCTACACTGATTAATGAGTCCAAATCAAGCTTCTTACATCGTGATTCATTCTGGTTTTATTAGTATCAAGAATAAATTCCAAATCTCCAAACAGGGCAAACTGGAATCACTTCGGTTAAAAGTGGGATAACTTCTTCATCATAACTCCTATGATCTTGAGTCAACTTCAGGGTGATTCGACACTGATTTATGAGTCCAAATCAAGCTTCTTACATCGTGATTCATTCTGGTTTTATTAGTATCAAGAAGAAATTGCCAAATCTCCAAACAGGGCAAACTGGAATCACTTCGGTTAAAAGTGGGATAACTTCTTCATCATAACTCCAATGATATTGATTCAACTTCAGGGTGATTCTACACTGATTTATGAGTCCAAATCAAGCTTCTTACATCGTGATTCATTCTGGTTTTATTAGTATCAAGAAGAAATTGCCAAATCTCCAAACAGGGCAAACTGGAATCACTTCGGTTAAAAGTGGGATAACTTCTTCATCATAACTCCAATGATATTGATTCAACTTCAGGGTGATTCGACACTGATTTATGAGTCCAAATCAAGCTTCTTACATCGTGATTCATTCTGGTTTTATTAGTATCAAGAAGAAATTGCCAAATCTCCAAACAGGGCAAACTGGAATCACTTCGGTTAAAAGTGGGATAACTTCTTCATCATAACTCCTATGATCTTGAGTCAACTTCAGGGTGATTCTACACTGATTTATGAGTCCAAATCAAGCTTCTTACATCGTGATTCATTCTGGTTTTATTAGTATCAAGAAGAAATTGCCAAATCTCCAAACAGGGCAAACTGGAATCACTTCGGTTAAAAGTGGGATAACTTCTTCATCATAACTCCTATGATCTTGAGTCAACTTCAGGGTGATTCTACACTGATTATGAGTCCAAATCAAGCTTCTTACATCGTGATTCATTCTGGTTTTATTAGTATCAAGAATAAATTGCCAAATCTCCAAACAGGGCAAACTGGAATCACTTCGGTTAAAAGTGGGATAACTTCTTCATCATAACTCCTATGATCTTGAGTCAACTTCAGGGTGATTCTAAACTGATTTATGAGTCCAAATCAAGCTTCTTACATCGTGATTCATTCTGGTTTTATTTAGTATCAAGAAGAAATTGCCAAATCTCCAAACAGGGCAAACTGGAATCACTTCGGTTAAAAGTGGGATAACTTCTTCATCATAACTCCAATGATATTGATTCAACTTCAGGGTGATTCTACACTGATTAATGAGTCCAAATCAAGCTTCTTACATCGTGATTCATTCTGGTTTTATTAGTATCAAGAATAAATTGCCAAATCTCCAAACAGGGCAAACTGGAATCACTTCGGTTAAAAGTGGGATAACTTCTTCATCATAACTCCTATGATCTTGAGTCAACTTCAGGGTGATTCGACACTGATTTATGAGTCCAAATCAAGCTTCTTACATCGTGATTCATTCTGGTTTTATTAGTATCAAGAAGAAATTGCCAAATCTCCAAACAGGGCAAACTGGAATCACTTCGGTTAAAAGTGGGATAACTTCTTCATCATAACTCCTATGATCTTGAGTCAACTTCAGGGTGATTCGACACTGATTATGAGTCCAAATCAAGCTTCTTACATCGTGATTCATTCTGGTTTTATTAGTATCAAGAATAAATTGCCAAATCTCCAAACAGGGCAAACTGGAATCACTTCGGTTAAAAGTGGGATAACTTCTTCATCATAACTCCAATGATCTTGAGTCAACTTCAGGGTGATTCGACACTGATTTATGAGTCCAAATCAAGCTTCTTACATCGTGATTCATTCTGGTTTTATTAGTATCAAGAAGAAATTGCCAAATCTCCAAACAGGGCAAACTGGAATCACTTCGGTTAAAAGTGGGATAACTTCTTCATCATAACTCCAATGATATTGATTCAACTTCAGGGTGATTCTACACTGATTAATGAGTCCAAATCAAGCTTCTTACATCGTGATTCATTCTGGTTTTATTAGTATCAAGAATAAATTCCCAAATCTCCAAACAGGGCAAACTGGAATCACTTCGGTTAAAAGTGGGATAACTTCTTCATCATAACTCCAATGATATTGATTCAACTTCAGGGTGATTCTACACTGATTTATGAGTCCAAATCAAGCTTCTTACATCGTGATTCATTCTGGTTTTATTAGTATCAAGAAGAAATTGCCAAATCTCCAAACAGGGCAAACTGGAATCACTTCGGTTAAAAGTGGGATAACTTCTTCATCATAACTCCTATGATCTTGAGTCAACTTCAGGGTGATTCTACACTGATTTATGAGTCCAAATCAAGCTTCTTACATCGTGATTCATTCTGGTTTTATTAGTATCAAGAAGAAATTGCCAAATCTCCAAACAGGGCAAACTGGAATCACTTCGGTTAAAAGTGGGATAACTTCTTCATCATAACTCCAATGATATTGATTCAACTTCAGGGTGATTCTACACTGATTTATGAGTCCAAATCAAGCTTCTTACATCGTGATTCATTCTGGTTTTATTAGTATCAAGAAGAAATTGCCAAATCTCCAAACAGGGCAAACTGGAATCACTTCGGTTAAAAGTGGGATAACTTCTTCATCATAACTCCAATGATCTTGATTCAACTTCAGGGTGATTCGACACTGATTTATGAGTCCAAATCAAGCTTCTTACATCGTGATTCATTCTGGTTTTATTAGTATCAAGAAGAAATTGCCAAATCTCCAAACAGGGCAAACTGGAATCACTTCGGTTAAAAGTGGGATAACTTCTTCATCATAACTCCAATGATCTTGATTCAACTTCAGGGTGATTCTACACTGATTAATGAGTCCAAATCAAGCTTCTTACATCGTGATTCATTCTGGTTTTATTAGTATCAAGAAGAAATTGCCAAATCTCCAAACAGGGCAAACTGGAATCACTTCGGTTAAAAGTGGGATAACTTCTTCATCATAACTCCAATGATATTGATTCAACTTCAGGGTGATTCTAAACTGATTTATGAGTCCAAATCAAGCTTCTTACATCGTGATTCATTCTGGTTTTATTAGTATCAAGAAGAAATTGCCAAATCTCCAAACAGGGCAAACTGGAATCACTTCGGTTAAAAGTGGGATAACTTCTTCATCATAAGTCCAATGATATTGATTCAACTTCAGGATGATTCTACACTGATTTATGAGTCCAAATCAAGCTTCTTACATCGTGATTCATTCTGGTTTTATTAGTATCAAGAAGAAATTGCCAAATCTCCAAACAGGGCAAACTGGAATCACTTCGGTTAAAAGTGGGATAACTTCTTCATCATAACTCCAATGATATTGATTCAACTTCAGGGTGATTCTACACTGATTAATGAGTCCAAATCAAGCTTCTTACATCGTGATTCATTCTGGTTTTATTAGTATCAAGAATAAATTCCCAAATCTCCAAACAGGGCAAACTGGAATCACTTCGGTTAAAAGTGGGATAACTTCTTCATCATAACTCCTATGATATTGATTCAACTTCAGGGTGATTCTACACTGATTTATGAGTCCAAATCAAGCTTTCTTACATCGTGATTCATTCTGGTTTTATTAGTATCAAGAAGAAATTGCCAAATCTCCAAACAGGGCAAACTGGAATCACTTCGGTTAAAAGTGGGATAACTTCTTCATCATAACTCCTATGATCTTGAGTCAACTTCAGGGTGATTCTACACTGATTTATGAGTCCAAATCAAGCTTCTTACATCGTGATTCATTCTGGTTTTATTAGTATCAAGAAGAAATTGCCAAATCTCCAAACAGGGCAAACTGGAATCACTTCGGTTAAAAGTGGGATAACTTCTTCATCATAACTCCAATGATATTGATTCAACTTCAGGGTGATTCTACACTGATTTATGAGTCCAAATCAAGCTTCTTACATCGTGATTCATTCTGGTTTTATTAGTATCAAGAAGAAATTCCAAATCTCCAAACAGGGCAAACTGGAATCACTTCGGTTAAAAGTGGGATAACTTCTTCATCATAAGTCCAATGATATTGATTCAACTTCAGGGTGATTCTACACTGATTTATGAGTCCAAATCAAGCTTCTTACATCGTGATTCATTCTGGTTTTATTAGTATCAAGAAGAAATTGCCAAATCTCCAAACAGGGCAAACTGGAATCACTTCGGTTAAAAGTGGGATAACTTCTTCATCATAAGTCCAATGATATTGATTCAACTTCAGGATGATTCTACACTGATTTATGAGTCCAAATCAAGCTTCTTACATCGTGATTCATTCTGGTTTTATTAGTATCAAGAAGAAATTGCCAAATCTCCAAACAGGGCAAACTGGAATCACTTCGGTTAAAAGTGGGATAACTTCTTCATCATAACTCCAATGATATTGATTCAACTTCAGGGTGATTCTACACTGATTAATGAGTCCAAATCAAGCTTCTTACATCGTGATTCATTCTGGTTTTATTAGTATCAAGAATAAATTCCAAATCTCCAAACAGGGCAAACTGGAATCACTTCGGTTAAAAGTGGGATAACTTCTTCATCATAACTCCTATGATCTTGAGTCAACTTCAGGGTGATTCGACACTGATTTATGAGTCCAAATCAAGCTTCTTACATCGTGATTCATTCTGGTTTTATTAGTATCAAGAAGAAATTGCCAAATCTCCAAACAGGGCAAACTGGAATCACTTCGGTTAAAAGTGGGATAACTTCTTCATCATAACTCCAATGATATTGATTCAACTTCAGGGTGATTCTACACTGATTAATGAGTCCAAATCAAGCTTCTTACATCGTGATTCATTCTGGTTTTATTAGTATCAAGAATAAATTCCAAATCTCCAAACAGGGCAAACTGGAATCACTTCGGTTAAAAGTGGGATAACTTCTTCATCATAAGTCCAATGATATTGATTCAACTTCAGGATGATTCTAAACTGATTTATGAGTCCAAATCAAGCTTCTTACATCGTGATTCATTCTGGTTTTATTTGTATCAAGAAGAAATTGCCAAATCTCCAAACAGGGCAAACTGGAATCACTTCGGTTAAAAGTGGGATAACTTCTTCATCATAACTCCAATGATATTGATTCAACTTCAGGGTGATTCTACACTGATTTATGAGTCCAAATCAAGCTTCTTACATCGTGATTCATTCTGGTTTTATTTGTATCAAGAAGAAATTGCCAAATCTCCAAACAGGGCAAACTGGAATCACTTCGGTTAAAAGTGGGATAACTTCTTCATCATAACTCCAATGATATTGATTCAACTTCAGGGTGATTCTACACTGATTAATGAGTCCAAATCAAGCTTCTTACATCGTGATTCATTCTGGTTTTATTAGTATCAAGAATAAATTCCAAATCTCCAAACAGGGCAAACTGGAATCACTTCGGTTAAAAGTGGGATAACTTCTTCATCATAACTCCATGATATTGATTCAACTTCAGGATGATTCTAAACTGATTTATGAGTCCAAATCAAGCTTCTTACATCGTGATTCATTCTGGTTTTATTAGTATCAAGAAGAAATTGCCAAATCTCCAAACAGGGCAAACTGGAATCACTTCGGTTAAAAGTGGGATAACTTCTTCATCATAACTCCAATGATATTGATTCAACTTCAGGGTGATTCTACACTGATTAATGAGTCCAAATCAAGCTTCTTACATCGTGATTCATTCTGGTTTTATTAGTATCAAGAATAAATTTCAAATCTCCAAACAGGGCAAACTGGAATCACTTCGGTTAAAAGTGGGATAACTTCTTCATCATAACTCCAATGATATTGATTCAACTTCAGGGTGATTCTACACTGATTTATGAGTCCAAATCAAGCTTCTTACATCGTGATTCATTCTGGTTTTATTAGTATCAAGAAGAAATTGCCCAAATCTCCAAACAGGGCAAACTGGAATCACTTCGGTTAAAAGTGGGATAACTTCTTCATCATAACTCCAATGATCTTGAGTCAACTTCAGGGTGATTCTACACTGATTTATGAGTCCAAATCAAGCTTCTTACATCGTGATTCATTCTGGTTTTATTAGTATCAAGAAGAAATTGCCAAATCTCCAAACAGGGCAAACTGGAATCACTTCGGTTAAAAGTGGGATAACTTCTTCATCATAAGTCTAATGATATTGATTCAACTTCAGGGTGATTCTACACTGATTTATGAGTCCAAATCAAGCTTCTTACATCGTGATTCATTCTGGTTTTATTAGTATCAAGAAGAAATTGCCAAATCTCCAAACAGGACAAACTGGAATCACTTCGGTTAAAAGTGGGATAACTTCTTCATCATAACTCCAATGATATTGATTCAACTTCAGGGTGATTCTACACTGATTAATGAGTCCAAATCAAGCTTCTTACATCGTGATTCATTCTGGTTTTATTAGTATCAAGAATAAATTGCCAAATCTCCAAACAGGGCAAACTGGAATCACTTCGGTTAAAAGTGGGATAACTTCTTCATCATAACTCCAATGATATTGATTCAACTTCAGGGTGATTCTACACTGATTTATGAGTCCAAATCAAGCTTCTTACATCGTGATTCATTCTGGTTTTATTAGTATCAAGAAGAAATTGTCAAATCTCCAAACAGGGCAAACTGGAATCACTTCGGTTAAAAGTGGGATAACTTCTTCATCATAAGTCCAATGATACTTGATTCAACTTCAGGATGATTCTACACTGATTTATGAGTCCAAATCAAGCTTCTTACATCGTGATTCATTCTGGTTTTATTTGTATCAAGAAGAAATTGCCAAATCTCCAAACAGGGCAAACTGGAATAACTTCGGTTAAAAGTGGGATAACTTCTTCATCATAACTCCAATGATATTGATTCAACTTCAGGGTGATTCTACACTGATTAATGAGTCCAAATCAAGCTTCTTACATCGTGATTCATTCTGGTTTTATTAGTATCAAGAATAAATTCCCAAATCTCCAAACATGGCAAACTGGAATCACTTCGGTTAAAAGTGGGATAACTTCTTCATCATAAGTCCAATGATATTGATTCAACTTCAGGATGATTCTAAACTGATTTATGAGTCCAGATCAAGTTTCTTACATCGTGATTCATTCTGGTTTTATTTGTATCAAGAAGAAATTGCCAAATCACCAAACAGGACAAACTGGAATCACTTCGGTTAAAAGTGGGATAACTTCTTCATCATAACTCCAATGATATTGATTCAACTTCAGGGTGATTCTAAGCTGATTAATGAGTCCAAATCAAGCTTCTTACATCATGATTCATTCTGGTTTTATTAGTATCAAGAATAAATTCCCAAATCTCCAAACAGGGCAAACTAGAATCACTTCGGTTAAAAGTGGGATAACTTCTTCATCGTAAGTCCAATGATATTGATTCAACTTCAGGATGATTCTAAACTGATTTATGAGTCCAGATCAAGTTTCTTACATCCTGATTCATTCTGGTTTTATTTGTATCAAGAAGAAATTGTCAAATCTCCAAACAGGGTAAACTGGAATCACTACGGTTAAAAGTGGAATAACTTCATCATCGTAAGTCTAATGATATTGATTCAACTTCAGGATGATTCTACACTGATTAATGAGTCCAAATTAAGCTTCTTACATCGTGATTCATTCTGGTTTTATTAGTATCAAGAATAAATTCCCAAATCTCCAAACAGGGCAAACCGGAATCACTTCGGTTAAAAGTGGGATAACTTCTTCATCATAACTCCAATGATATTGATTCAACTTCAGGGTAATTCTACACTTATTAATGAGTCCAAATAAAGCTTCTTACATCGTGATTCATTCTGGTTTTATTTGTATCAAGAAGAAATTGCCAAATCTCCAAACAGGGTAAACTGGAATCACTTCGGTTAAAAGTGGGATAACTTCTTCATCATAACTCCAATGATATTGATTCAACTTCAGGGTGATTCTACACTGATTAATGAGTTCAAATCAAGCTTCTTACATCGTGATTCATTCTGGTTTTATTAGTATCAAGAATAAATTCCCAAATCTCCAAACAGGACAAACTGGAATCACTTCGGTTAAAAGTGGGATAACTTCTTCATCATACCTCCTATGATCTTGAGTCAACTTCAGGGTGATTCGACACTGATTTATGAGTCCAAACCAAGCTTCTTACATCGTGATTCATTCTGGTTTTATTAGTATCAAGAAGAAATTGCCAAATCTCCAAACAGGGCAAACTGTAATCACTTCGGTTAAAAGTGGGATAACTTCTTCATCATAACTCCAATGATATTGATTCAACTTCAGGGTGATTCTACTCTGATTAATGAGTCCAAATAAAGCTTCTTACATCGTGATTCATTCTGGTTTTATTTGTATCAAGAAGAAATTGCCAAATCTCCAAACAGGGTAAACTGGAATCACTTCGGTTAAAAGTGGGATAACTTCTTCATCATAACTCCAATGATATTGATTCAACTTCAGGGTGATTCTACACTGATTAATGAGTTCAAATCAAGCTTCTTACATCGTGATTCATTCTGGTTTTATTAGTATCAAGAATAAATTCCCAAATCTCCAAACAGGACAAACTGGAATCACTTCGGTTAAAAGTGGGATAACTTCTTCATCATACCTCCTATGATCTTGAGTCAACTTCAGGGTGATTCGACACTGATTTATGAGTCCAAACCAAGCTTCTTACATCGTGATTCATTCTGGTTTTATTAGTATCAAGAAGAAATTGCCAAATCTCCAAACAGGGCAAACTGTAATCACTTCGGTTAAAAGTGGGATAACTTCTTCATCATAACTCCAATGATATTAATTCAACTTCAGGGTGATTCTACTCTGATTAATGAGTCCAAATCAAGCTTCTTACATCGTGATTCATTCTGGTTTTATTTGTATCAAGAAGAAATTGCCAAATCTCCAAACAAGATAAAGTGGAATCACTTTGGTTAAAAGTGGGATAACTTCTTCATCATAACTCCAATGCTATTGATTCAAATTCAGGGTGATTCTACACTGATTAATGAGTCAAAATCAAGCTTCTTACATCGTGATTCATTCTGGTTTTATTAGTATCAAGAATAAGTTCCCAAATCTCCAAACAGGACAAACTGGAATCACTTCGGTTAAAAGTGGGATAACTTCTTCATCATAACTCCAATGATATTGATTCAACTTCAGGGTGATTCGACACTGATTAATGAGTCCAAATCAAGCTTCTTACATCGTGATTCATTCTGGTTTTATTAGTATCAAGAATAAATTCCCAAATCTCCAAACAGGGCAAACTGGAATCACTTCCGTTAAAAGTGGGATAACTTCTTCATCATAACTCCTATGATCTTGACTCAACTTTAGGGTGATTCAACACTGATTTATGAGTCTAAATCAACCTTCTTAAATCGTGATTCATTCTGGTTTTATAAGTATCAAGAAGAAATTGCCAAATCTCCAAACATGACAAACTCGAATCACTTCGGTTAAAAGTGGGATAACTTCTTCATCATAACTCCAATGATATTGATCCAACTTCAGGGTGATTCTACTCTGATTAATGAGTCCAAATCAAGCTTCTTACATCGTGATTCCTTCTTTTTTTATTAGTATCAAGAATAAATTCCCAAATCTCCAAACAGGGCAAACTGTAATCACTTCGGTTAAAAGTGAGATAACTTCTTCATCATAAGTCCAATGATATTGATTCAACTTCAGGATGATTCTAAACTGATTTATGAGTCCAGATCAAGTTTCTTACATCCAGATTCATTCTGGTTTTATTTGTATCAAGAAGAAATTGTCAAATCTCCTAACAGGGTAAACTGGAATCACTACGGTTAAAATTGGGATAACTTCTTCATCATAAGTCTAATGATATTGATTCAACTTCAGGATGATTCTACACTGATTAATGACTCCAAATTAAGCTTCTTACATCGTGATTCATTCTGGTTTTATTAGTATCAAGAATAAATTCCCAAATCTCGAAACAGGGCAAACTGGAATCACTTCGGTTAAAAGTAGGATAACTTCTTCATCATAACTCCTATGATCTTGAGTCAACTTCAGGGTGCTTCGACACTGATTTATGAGTCCAAATCAAGCTTTTTACATCGTGATTCATTCTGGTTTTATTAGTATCAAGAAAAATTGCCAAATCTCCAAACAGGGCAAACTGGAATCACTTCGGTTAAAAGTGGGATAACTTCTTCATCATAACTCCAATAATATTGATTCAACTTCAGGGTAATTCTACACTGATTAATGAGTCCAAATAAAGCTTCTTACATCGTGATTCATTCTGGTTTTATTAGTATCAAGAATAAATTCCAAAATCTCCAAACAGGAAAAATTGGTATCACTTCGGTTAAAAGTGGGTTAACTTCTTCATCATAAGTCCAATGATATTGATTCAACTTCAGGATGATTCTAAACTGATTTATGAGTCCAGATCAAGTTTCTTACATCGTGATTCATTCTGGTTTTATTTGTATCAAGAAGAAATTGCCAAATCTCCAAACAGGGTAAACTGGAATCACTACGGTTAAAAGTGGGATAACTTTTTCATCATAAGTCTAATGATATTGATTCAACTTCAGGATGATTCTACACTGATTTATGATTCCAAATCAAGCTTCTTACATCGTGATTCATTCTGGTTTTATTTGTATCAAGAAGAAATTGCCAAATCTCTAAACAGTGCAAACTGGAATCACTTCGGTTAAAAGTGGGATAACTTCTTCATCATAACTCCAATGATATTGATTCAACTTCAGGGTGATTCTACACTGATTAATGAGTCCAAATCAAGCTTCTTACATCGTGATTCATTCTGGTTTTATTAGTATCAAGAATAAATTCCCAAATCTCCAAACAGGGCAAACTGGAATCACTTCGGTTAAAAGTGGGATAACTTCTTCATCATAACTCCTATGATCTTGAGTCAACTTCAGGGTGATTCGACACTGATTTATGAGTCCAAATCAAGCTTCTTACATCGTGATTCATTCTGGTTTTATTAGTATCAAGAATAAATTCCCAAATCTCAAAACATGACAAACTGGAATCACTTCGGTTAAAAGTGGGATAACTTCTTCATCATAAGTCCAATGATATTGATTCAACTTCAGGATGATTCTAAACTGATTTATGAGTCCAGATCAAGTTTCTTACATCCTGATTCATTCTGGTTTTATTTGTATCAAGAAGAAATTGCCAAATCTCCAAACAGGGTAAACTGGAATCACTACGGTTAAAAGTGGGATAACTTCTTCATCATAAGTCTAATGATATTGATTCAACTTCAGGATGATTCTACACTGATTTATGAGTCCAAATAAAGCTTCTTACATCGTGATTCATTCTGATTTTATTTGTATCAAGAAGAAATTACCAAATCTCCAAACAGGGCAAACTGGAATCACTTCGGTTAAAAGTGGGATAACTTCTTCATCATAACTCCAATGATATTGATTCAACTTCAGGGTGATTCTACACTGATTAATGAGTCTAAATCAAGCTTCTTACATCGTGATTCATTCTGGTTTTATTAGTATCAAGAATAAATTCCCAAATCTCCAAAAAGGGCAAACTGGAATCACTTCGGTTAAAAGTGGGATAACTTCTTCATCATAAGTCTAATGATATTGATTCAACTTCAGGATGATTCTAAACTGATTTATGAGTCCAGATCAAGTTTCTTACATCGTGATTCATTCTGATTTTATTTGTATCAAGAAGAAATTACCAAATCTCCAAACAGGGCAAACTGGAATCACTTCGGTTAAAAGTGGGATAACTTCTTCATCATAACTCCAATGATATTGATTCAACTTCAGGGTGATTCTACACTGATTAATGAGTCTAAATCAAGCTTCTTACATCGTGATTCATTCTGGTTTTATTAGTATCAAGAATAAATTCTCAAATCTCCAAAAAGGGCAAACTGGAATCACTTCGGTTAAAAGTGGGATAACTTCTTCATCATAAGTCTAATGATATTGATTCAACTTCAGGATGATTCTAAACTGATTTATGAGTCCAGATCAAGTTTCTTACATCCTGATTCATTCTGGTTTTATTTGTATCAAGAAGAAATTGCCAAATCTCCAAACAGGGTAAACTGGAATCACTACGGTTAAAAGTGGGATAACTTCTTCATCATAAGTCCAATGATACTGATTCAACTTCAGGATGATTCTACACTGATTTATGAGTCCAAATCAAGCTTCTTACATCGTGATTCATTCTGGTTTTATTTGTATCAAGAAGAAATTGCCAAATCTCCAAACAGGGCCAACTGGAATCACTTCGGTTAAAATTGGGATAACTTCTTCATCATAACTCCAATGATATTGATTCAACTTCAGGGTGATTCTAAACTGATTAATGAGTCCAAATCAAGCTTCTTACATCGTGATTCATTCTGGTTTTATTAGTATCAAGAATAAATTCCCAAATCTCCAAAGAGGGCAAACTGGAATCACTTCGGTTAAAAGTGGGATAACTTCTTCATCATAACTCCTATGATCTTGAGTCAACTTCATGGTGATTCAACACTGATTTATGAGTCTAAATCAAGCTTCTTACATCGTGATTCATTCTGGTTTTATTAGTATCAAGAAGAAATTGCCAAATCTCCAAACAGGACAAACTGGAATCACTTTGGTTAAAAGTGGGATAACTTCTTCATCATAACTCCAATGATATTGATCCAACTTCAGGGTGATTCTACACTGATTAATGAGTCAAAATCAAGCTTCTTACATCGTGATTCATTCTTTTTTATTAGTATCAAGAATAAATTCCCAAATCTCCAAACAGGGCAAACTGGAATCACTTCGGTTAAAAGTGAGATAACTTCTTCATCATAAGTCCAATGATATTGATTCAACTTCAGGATGATTCTAAACTGATTTATGAGTCCAGATCAAGTTTCTTACATCCTGATTCATTCTGGTTTTATTTGTATCAAGAAGAAATTGTCAAGTCTCCAAATAGGGTAAACTGGAATCACTACGGTTAAAAGTGGGATAACTTCTTCATCATAAGTCTAATGATTTTGATTCAACTTCAGGATGATTCTACACTGATTAATGAGTCTAAATTAAGCTTCTTACATCGTGATTCATTCTGGTTTTGTTAGTATCAAGAATAAATTCTCAAATCTCCAAACAGGGCAAACTGGAATCACTTCGGTTAAAAGTAGGATAACTTCTTCATCATAACTCCTATGATCTTGAGTCAACTTCAGGGTGATTCGACACTGATTTATGAGTCCAAATCAAGCTTCTTACATCGTGATTCATTCTGGTTTTATTAGTATCAAGAATAAATTCCCAAATCTCCAAAGAGGGCAAACTGGAATCACTTCGGTTAAAAGTGGGATAACTTCTTCATCATAACTCCTATGATCTTGAGTCAACTTCAGGGTGATTCAAAGCTGATTTATGAGTCTAAATCAAGCTTCTTACATCGTGATTCATTCTGGTTTTATTAGTATCAAGAAGAAATTGCCAAATCTCCAAACAGGACAAACTGGAATCACTTCGGTTAAAAGTGGGATAACTTCTTCATCATAAGTCCAATGATACTGATTCAACTTCAGGATGATTCTACACTGATTTATGAGTCCAAATCAAGCTTCTTACATCGTGATTCATTCTCGTTTTATTTTTATCAAGAAGAAATTGCCAAATCTCCAAACAGGGCCAACTGGAATCACTTCGGTTAAAATTGGGATAACTTCTTCATCATAACTCCAATGATATTGATTCAAATTCAGGGTGATTCTACACTGATTAATGAGTCCAAATCAAGCTTCTTACATCGTGATTCATTCTGGTTTTATTAGTATCAAGAATAAATTCCCAAATCTCCAAAGAGGGCAAACTGGAATCACTTCGGTTAAAAGTGGGATAACTTCTTCATCATAACTCCTATGATCTTGAGTCAACTTCAGGGTGATTCAACACTGATTTATGAGTCTAAATCAAGCTTCTTACATCGTGATTCATTCTGGTTTTATTAGTATCAAGAAGAAATTGCCAAATCTCCAAACAGGACAAACTGGAATCACTTCGGTTAAAAGTGGGATAACTTCTTCATCATAACTCCAATGATATTGATCCAACTTCAGGGTGATTCTACACTGATTAATGAGTCCAAATCAAGCTTCTTACATCGTGATTCATTCTTTTTTTACTAGTATCAAGAATAAATTCCCAAATCTCCAAACAGGGCAAACTGGAATCACTTCGGTTAAAAGTAGGATAACTTCTTCATCATAACTCCTATGATGTTGAGTCAACTTCAGGGTGATTCGACACTGATTTATGAGTCCAAATCAAGCTTCTTACATCGTGATTCATTCTGGTTTTATTAGTATCAAGAAGAAATTGCCAAATCTCCAAACAGGGCAAACTGGAATCACTTCGGTTAAAAGTGGGATAACTTCTTCATCATAACTCCAATGATATTGATTCAACTTCAGGGTAATTCTACACTGATTAATGAGTCCAAATAAAGCTTCTTACATCGTGATTCATTCTGGTTTTATTAGTATCAAGAATAATTTCCCAAATCTCCAAACAGGATAAATTGGTATCACTTCGGTTAAAAGTGGGATAACTTCTTCATCATAAGTCCAATGATATTGATTCAACTTCAGGATGATTCTAAACTGATTTATGAGTCCAGATCAAGTTTGTTACATCGTGATTCATTCTGGTTTTATTTGTATCAAGAAGAATTGCCAAATCTCCAAACAGGATAAACTGGAATCACTACGGTTAAAAGTGGGATAACTTCTTCATCATAAGTCTAATGATATTGATTCAACTTCAGGTTGATTCTACACTGATTTATGAGTCCAAATAAAGCTTCTTACATCGTGATTCATTCTGGTTTTATTTGTATTAAGAAGAAATTGCCAAATCTCCAAACAGGGCAAACTGGAATCACTTTGGTTAAAAGTGGGATAACTTCTTCATCATAACTCCAATGATATTGATTCAACTTCAGGGTGATTGTACACTGATTAATGAGTCCAAATCAAGCTTCTTACATCGTGATTCATTCTGGTTTTATTAGTATTAAGAATAAATTCCCAAATCTCCAAACAGGGCAAACTGGAATCACTTCGGTTAAAAGTGGGATAACTTCTTCATCATAACTCCTATGATCTTGAGTCAACTTCAGGGTGATTCGACACTGATTTATGAGTCCAAATCAAGCTTCTTACATCGTGATTCATTCTGGTTTTATTAGTATCAAGAAGAAATTGTCAAATCTCCAAACAGGACAAACTGTAATCACTTCTGTTAAAAGTGGGATAACTTCTTGATCATAACTCCAATGATATTGATTCAACTTCAGGGTGATTCTACTCTAATTAATGAGTCCATATCAAGCTTCTTACATCGTGATTCATTCTGGTTTTATTAGTATCAAAAATAAATTCCCAAATCTCCAAACATGACAAACTGGAATCACTTCAGTTAAAAGTGGGATAACTTCTTCATCATAAGTCCAATGATATTGATTCAACTTCAGGGTGATTCGACACTGATTTTGATGTGATCATGGACCGGATCACTAAGGAGAACAAGGAGAGTCTAGATGAGCCACATGAAGCCACATTGCACCAGCAACCTGGTGATGATGCTCTAGCCATTCCTGAAGGTCCCATGACTCGTTCCAGAGTCAAGAAGCTCAAAGAGAATGTTGTTGGATTACTCACGTCACATCCACAACAAGAAAGTTTTGGACAAGGTCTGATCCGAGATGTCTTGATCACCATTCAAGCCATCTCTACATCAAGCTGAGTTAGTGTCTAGGCAAGACATGGGGTGCGTGCTATTTTCCTTGCTTTTGGTTTTGTCCCATGAGGTTTTCCGGAGGAAGGTTTTTAACGAGGCCACAACTTGTCTTCACATCACTTAGGCCCTATCTCGGTCCAAGACTAAAAGAAGTTTACATTTTATTTCATTTTAAAGCTTATGTTAAACTTAGACTATAGTTTTCCTTTTTGCTTATTTCCGAAACCCTAGAGAGCATGTTCTCTGGTTTCTCCTATTTAAATGGGTCTCTAAACCCTATTGTACTCAATCCATCTTTCAATAAACAAGTATCTTTTCTCCTTGACGGCTCTCTCTCTAGAAAGTGTGTCGAGTCTGGTGTGTAGTATCCAGAGACCTAAGGGTGTCTAATTTGGTGTGTCATATCCGAGTTATTCATCTAGGAGTATCAAGAGATCATCCATCCCTCTTGTGTCACCATTCAATCCACAAACTTTGAAGAACTCGAGTCCCTGATTCGTTCTTGCAAGGATCTATCCATTCCCATCAACCAAAGAGCATCCTAGGGACGCATCAGATTTATGAGTCCAGATCAAGTTTCTTACATCGTGATTCATTCTGGTTTTATTAGTATCAAGAAGAAATTGCCAAATCTCCAAACAGGGCAAACTGGAATCACTTCGGTTAAAAGTGGGATAACTTCTTCATCATAACTCCAATGATATTGATTCAACTTCAGGGTGATTCTACACTGATTAATGAGTCCAAATAAAGCTTCTTACATCGTGATTCATTCTGGTTTTTATTAGTATCAAGAATAAATTCCCAAATCTCCAAACAGGGTAAACTGGAATCACTACGGTTAAAAGTGGGATAACTTCTTCATCATAAGTCCAATGATATTGATTCAACTTCAGGATGATTCTACACTTATTTATGAGTCCAAATCAAGCTTCTTACATCGTGATTCATTCTTTTTTTATTTGTATCAAGAAGAAATTGCCAAATCTCCAAACAGGATAAACTGGAATCACTTCGGAAGTGGGATAACTTCTTCATCATAACTCCAATGATATTGATTCAACTTCAGGGTGATTCTACACTGATTAATGAGTCCAAATCAAGCTTCTTACATTGTGATTCATTCTGGTTTTATTAGTATCAAGAATAAATTCTCAAATCTCCAAACAGGGCAAACTGGAACCACTTCGGTTAAAAGTGGGATAACTTCTTCATCATAACTCCAATGATATTGATTCAACTTCAGGGTAATTCTACACTGATTAATGAGTCCAAATAAAGCTTCTTACATCGTGATTCATTCTGGTTTTATTAGTATCAAGAATAATTTCCCAAATCTCCAAACAGGATAAATTGGTATCACTTCGGTTAAAAGTGGGATAACTTCTTCATCATAAGTCCAATGATATTGATTCAACTTCAGGATGATTCTAAACTGATTTATGAGTCCAGATCAAGTTTGTTACATCGTGATTCATTCTGGTTTTATTTGTATCAAGAAGAAATTGCCAAATCTCCAAACAGGGTAAACTGGAATCACTACGGTTAAAAGTGGGATAACTTCTTCATCATAAGTCTAATGATATTGATTCAACTTCAGGTTGATTCTACACTGATTTATGAGTCCAAATAAAGCTTCTTACATCGTGATTCATTCTGGTTTTATTTGTATTAAGAAGAAATTGCCAAATCTCCAAACAGGGCAAACTGGAATCACTTCGGTTAAAAGTGGGATAACTTCTTCATCATAACTCCAATGATATTGATTCAACTTCAGGGTGATTGTACACTGATTAATGAGTCCAAATCAAGCTTCTTACATCGTGATTCATTCTGGTTTTATTAGTATTAAGAATAAATTCCCAAATCTCCAAACAGGGCAAACTGGAATCACTTCGGTTAAAAGTGGGATAACTTCTTCATCATAACTCCTATGATCTTGAGTCAACTTCAGGGTGATTCGACACTGATTTATGAGTCCAAATCAAGCTTCTTACATCGTGATTCATTCTGGTTTTATTAGTATCAAGAAGAAATTGCCAAATCTCCAAACAGGGCAAACTGTAATCACTTCTGTTAAAAGTGGGATAACTTCTTGATCATAACTCCAATGATATTGATTCAACTTCAGGGTGATTCTACTCTAATTAATGAGTCCAAATCAAGCTTCTTACATCGTGATTCATTCTGGTTTTATTAGTATCAAAAATAAATTCCCAAATCTCCAAACATGACAAACTGGAATCACTTCAGTTAAAAGTGGGATAACTTCTTCATCATAAGTCCAATGATATTGATTCAACTTCAGGGTGATTCGACACTGATTTTGATGTGATCATGGACCGGATCACTAAGGAGAACAAGGAGAGTCTAGATGAGCCACATGAAGCCACATTGCACCAGCAACCTGGTGATGATGCTCTAGCCATTCCTGAAGGTCCCATGACTCGTTCCAGAGTCAAGAAGCTCAAAGAGAATGTTGTTGGATTACTCAAGTCACATCCACAACAAGAAAGTTTTGGACAAGGTCTGATCCGAGATGTCTTGATCACCATTCAAGCCATCTCTACATCAAGCTGAGTTAGTGTCTAGGCAAGACATGGGGTGCGTGCTATTTTCCTTGCTTTTGGTTTTGTCCCATGAGGTTTTCCGGAGGAAGGTTTTTAACGAGGCCACAACTTGTCTTCACATCACTTAGGCCCTATCTCGGTCCAAGACTAAAAGAAGTTTACATTTTATTTCATTTTAAAGCTTATGTTAAACTTAGACTATAGTTTTCCTTTTTGCTTATTTCCGAAACCCTAGAGAGCATGTTCTCTGGTTTCTCCTATTTAAATGGGTCTCTAAACCCTATTGTACTCAATCCATCTTTCAATAAACAAGTATCTTTTCTCCTTGACGGCTCTCTCTCTAGAAAGTGTGTCGAGTCTGGTGTGTAGTATCCAGAGACCTAAGGGTGTCTAATTTGGTGTGTCATATCCGAGTTATTCATCTAGGAGTATCAAGAGATCATCCATCCCTCTTGTGTCACCATTCAATCCACAAACCTTGAAGAACTCGAGTCCCTGATTCGTTCTTGCAAGGATCTATCCATTCCCATCAACCAAAGAGCATCCTAGGGACGCATCAGATTTATGAGTCCAGATCAAGTTTCTTACATCGTGATTCATTCTGGTTTTATTAGTATCAAGAAGAAATTGCCAAATCTCCAAACAGGGCAAACTGGAATCACTTCGGTTAAAAGTGGGATAACTTCTTCATCATAACTCCAATGATATTGATTCAACTTCAGGGTGATTCTACACTGATTAATGAGTCCAAATAAAGCTTCTTACATCGTGATTCATTCTGGTTTTATTAGTATCAAGAATAAATTCCCAAATCTCCAAACAGGGTAAACTGGAATCACTACGGTTAAAAGTGGGATAACTTCTTCATCATAAGTCCAATGATATTGATTCAACTTCAGGATGATTCTACACTTATTTATGAGTCCAAATCAAGCTTCTTACATCGTGATTCATTCTTTTTTTATTTGTATCAAGAAGAAATTGCCAAATCTCCAAACAGGATAAACTGGAATCACTTCGGAAGTGGGATAACTTCTTCATCATAACTCCAATGATATTGATTCAACTTCAGGGTGATTCTACACTGATTAATGAGTCCAAATCAAGCTTCTTACATTGTGATTCATTCTGGTTTTATTAGTATCAAGAATAAATTCTCAAATCTCCAAACAGGGCAAACTGGAACCACTTCGGTTAAAAGTGGGATAACTTCTTCATCATAACTCCTATGATCTTGAGTCAACTTCAGGGTGATTCGACACTGATTTATGAGTCCAAATCAAGCTTCTTACATCGTGATTCATTCTGGTTTTATTAGTATCAAGAAGAAATTGCCAAATTTCCAAACAAGGCAAACTGGAATCACTTCGGTTAAAAGTGGGATAACTTCTTCATCATAACTACAATGATATTGATTCAACTTCAGGGTGACTCGACACTGATTAATGAGTCCAAATCAAGCTTCTTACATCGTGATTCATTCTGGTTTTATTAGTATCAAGAATAAATACCAAAATCTCCAAAAAAGGGCAAACTGGAATCACTTCGGTTAAAAGTGGGATAACTTCTTCATCATAAGTCAAATGATATTGATTCAACTTCAGGATGATTCTAAACTGATTTATGAGTCCAGATCAAGTTTCTTTCATCGTGATTCATTCTGGTTTTATTTGTATCAAGAAGAAATTGCCAAATCTCCAAACAGGACAAACTGGAATCACTTCGGTTAAAAGTGGGATAACTTCTTCATCATAACTCCAATGATATTGATTCAACTTCAGGGTGATTCTACACTGATTAATGAGTCCAAATCAAGCTTCTTACATCGTGATTCTTTCTGGTTTTATTAGTATCAAGAATAAATTCCCAAATCTCCAAACAGGGCAAACTGGAATCACTTCGGCTAAAAGTGGGATAACTTCTTCATCATAAGTCCAATGATATTGATTCAACTTCAGGATGATTCTAAACTGATTTATGAGTCCAGATCAAGTTTCTTACATCGTGATTCATTCTGGTTTTATTAGTATCAAGAATAAATTCCCAAATCTCCAAACAGGGCAAACTGGAATAACTTCGGTTAAAAGTGGGATAACTTCTTCATCATAAGTCCAATGATATTGATTCAACTTCAGGATGATTCTAAACTGATTTACGAGTCCGGATCAAGTTTTTTACATCGTGATTCATTCTGGTTTTATTAGTATGAAGAAGAAATTGCCAAATCTCCAAAAAGGGCAAACTGGAATCACTTCGATTAAAAGTGGTATAACTTCTTCATCATAACTCCAATGATATTGATTCAACTTCAGGGTGATTCTACACTGATTAATGAGTCCAAATCAAGCTTCTTACATCGTGATTCATTCTTGTTTTATTAGTATCAAGAATAAATTCCCAAATCTCCAAAACAAGACAAACTGGAATCACTTCGGTTGAGTCAACTTCAGGGTGATTCGACACTGATTTATGAGTCCAAATCAAGCTTCTTACATCGTGATTTATTCTGGTTTTATTAGTATCAAGAAGAAATTGCCAAATCTCCAAACAGGGCAAACTGGAATCACTTCGGTTAAAAGTGGGATAACTTCTTCATCATAAGTCCAATGATATTGATTCAAATTCAGGATGATTCTAAACTGATTTATGAGTCAAGATCAAGTTTCTTACATCGTGATTCATTCTGGTTTTATTAGTATCAAGAAGAAATTGCCAAATCTCCAAACATGGCAAACTGGAATCACTTCGGTTAAAAGTTGGATAACTTCTTCATCATAACTCCAATGATATTGATTCAACTTCAGGGTGATTCTACACTGATTAATGAGTCCAAATCAAGCTTTTTACATCGTGATTCATTCTGGTTTTATTAGTATCAAGAATAAATTCCCAAATCTCCAAACATGGCAAACTGGAATCACTTCGGTTAAAAGTGGGATAACTTCTTCATCATAACTCCTATGATCTTGAGTCAACTTCAGGGTGATTCGACACTGATTTATGAGTCCAAATCAAGATTCTAACATCGTGATTCATTCTGGTTTTATTAGTATCAAGAAGAAATTGCCAAATTTCCAAACATGGCAAACTGGAATCACTTCGGTTAAAAGTTGGATAACTTCTTCATCATAACTCCATTGATATTGATTCAACTTCAGGGTGATTCTAAACTGATTAATGAGTCCAAATCAAGTTTCTTACATCGTGATTCATTCTGTTTTTTTTAGTATCAAGAATAAATTCCCAAATCTCCAAACAGGACAAACTGGAATCACTTTGGTTAAAAGTGGGATAACATCTTCATCATAAGTCCAATGATATTGATTCGACTTCAGGGTGATTCGACACTGATTTATGAGTCCAGATCAAGTTTCTTACATCGTGATTCATTCTTGTTTTATTAGTATCAAGAATAAATTCCCAAATCTCCAAACAGGGCAAACTGGAATCACTTCGGTTAAAAGTGGGATAACTTCTTCATCATAAGTCCAATGATATTGATTCAACATCAGGATGATTCTAAACTGATTTATGAGTCCAAATCAAGTTCCGTACATCGTGATTCATTCTGGTTTTATTTGTATCAAGAAGAAATTGTCAAATCTCCAAACATGGTAAACTGGAATCACTACGGTTAAAAGTGGGATAACTTCTTCATCATAAGTCTAATGATATTGATTAACCTTCAGGAGGATTCTACACTGATTTATGACTCCAAATCAAGTTTTTGTACATCGTGATTCATTCTGGTTTTATTAGTATCAAGAAGAAATTGTCAAATCTCCAAACAGGGAAAACTGGAATCACTTCGATTAAAAGTGGGATAACTTCTTCATCATAACTCCAATGATATTGATTCAACTTCAGGGTGATTCTACACTGATTAATGAGTCCAGATCAAGTTTCTTACATCATGATTCTGTAACGATCCGATTTTAAAACTGTTTTAGTTTTTACTTCATTGCATTGAGGTAAACCGGTTTGATAGTTTAATTATTATTAAACCAATTCCCAATCTTTTTAATCGTGTATGTGTGAGCTTATACCTAAATATATAAATGCCTACACATTCTCTTCTTCATTTGTTTGCCGTCAACATCATCGTAGAGAAAGGGAGAGAGTTCAACCATGTTTATTCTCCTTCCTTGTTGATATCTCGTCCCCCATGTCATCTCAATATTGTATTGTTCTGGAGATTAGTTTGCACCGCACTCCTTCACCGAAGAAGAACGTGATCGTCGCCGTTACCGTCAAAACATTGCCGTCTTCATCACCACCATCACAAGCCATCATCAAAACCATAGACATCATCACTGGAGAAGCTATCGTTGTTGTGATTTTTGCCGTTGGGAACGTGACCAAGATGAGATGAGGAAGTGCAACCGGATCCGTCGTGTTCCGTCACGACCAGCCACAGATTTTCACTGCCATGATCCGCAAGTCACCGGAGAGCCTCGTCCTTCCTTCTGGAATCGTTATAAACCACCGTCGAGATCCGAGCTAGGGAGATCGTGATCTCACACTTGTTTGCACCACCATCGCTATTCACTCCGATCACCATCCGCTTCGTGTTCCACCTGCCATGCTTCTTCCGTTATATATTCCCATATTGGTACGTCATGATAGTATCACCACCAAATACCATATATGTAATCATCAGAGACAAAGCTTCGTGATATGTATTTTGTTGGTAGTGCTCGTGATGGTTACGTACCTAGATGGAGAGACGACACAACCATAAATTGTAGCCACCTTAATCAGCGTGAATCCATGCATGAGGTTTAAGTGTCATTCCCATGCTTCTTGTGCAATTAAGTGATCTTTGAATTGTCTCTTATGGTGCAAGCAACCTGATATGATGAATCCTAGACCTTTCTTGTGCAGGAAGAAATCCTTTCAAGTTGTGAACCTTAAGCTGAGTCGTGTTAGACAAGTCATGTTAGTTTCCGAGCTTTCCCGATCTATATCCAGTTTTGGCTAAGGTGAGGGCTATTCCCAAACTTCTTGTGCACGGTTTAGGATTTTGAATAAACATAATTTATTTCTAATATGTTCCGTCTTCGTGAATTGAGTCTATTAGAGGTTGCTTGTTTAGTCATTAGGTTCTCTGTTAAACCGGATATAGGGTGTTAGAGGGTTCAACTTTACTTGTTCTTTGATAATTGATATTAAATATATATATATATATATATATATATATATATACTATGTACAAATATATATTTGTTGAGAATTGAGGTGTAATGTTGTGGTCGACTACGGAGACGTACTTCCGTAGAGTAATTTGTGACCAGTGTGTTTTGTGTGGAGATGTTGCGGCACAACATAGTCGACCTGTTGTTGCCAAGGCTGAGGTCGATAAATCGTCTCCGGGCGTGTGTTACCGAGCACGTATTCGGCGTTGTTGTTTTGGCCTGTTAGTGGGCAGCGGGTGTGTATCTCGCTAGGACCATTGTTTGATCTTTGGGTACTTTAGGTACCGTGTTTGTTACATGTTAGAATTAAATTATATTTATTCAGAATATTATGACCGGGTCCATGGACTTCGGGTTTAGCACCCCATACCTCACTGAGTGACTCCCCTGTTGCTCACCCCTCTTTTTCCCCTTTCAGGTGAGCATCACGAGTAGTCGGATATCTGGACGGTTTGGTGTCTTTGGGATCTTCGTATTTTATTTTGGTTTTATTCAACATTTCCATTTGTAATATTTTAGTTTTCTAAATTTGAAAATAATTTATCCGCTTTTATTTTATTAAATGTTTCAATATTTTATTAGATATTTTTATAAATCGGTTTAATTTGATATTTTACATAAGTAACACGCCGTTCTCGAGAGAGGAGGAGACGGGTGTTACAATTTGGTATCAGAGCGGGTTCCGTCCCAGCCCCGACCCGGGATGGCGATTAGGGGATTCGGTTTTCTACGTTTTCAAAAAAAAGGGATTGGGGAATTTTAAAAATAAAAATAAAATAACACATTTCTGTCCAAAAAAAAAAACCTAACTTAATTGTTCTTTTTTTATGACGATGAGTAAACTCACCGTCATCAGTTCTCCAGCTAATAGTATTCCAGCCAAATGTTCAACAGAATGACGATGCCACAGTTTCCACAAATTGCTTAGGTGTTTATCACTTTCGTTAGTCGTTGCTCAGAGTTTGCCCACGAGTGGATATGTGATATTTCTACCACCACGCATACTTCAAGCCATCGCTCACGAGTTTTGTTACAAGAGATTATGTGATATGAGGGATAATCCATTGGTTGGCATGTGCTACTCTTGTGAGTGGGTATATTGTCTATTTTTGAGGTTTGCTTTGTTTGTAAACTCATGGGGTCGCTTTTGGATTGACGGAGTGGCAGCTTGCGTGTGTTGATATTGGAGTATACGTTTTCTTATGTATCAGATTATGCTTTTGGTGGTCATTCCAGAGTATATTCAAGCTAAAGAATAACCAGATTCAGATTTTGGCACATAGTGTAAAACTATATGCATTCATCAAGTTTTCCGGTCATACTTAGTAGATTTAAGCTAATGGGAGATTTATCAGATATTGAGCTAGACTACTATGATGTGATACTAAGGATGGATTTCTGTCACACCATCTAGTGGTACTAGATTGCACAAGGATAAAAATGTTTACCACTGGAGCGAAAGCAACAATAACCTTCCACGGAATTCAATTAAACAAGAGAGTTTCAATTATATCCATATTGCACGTTGATGAGTTATTTGAGAGAGGAGTTGAGGGTTTTAAAGCAACCATAGTAATGGTTAAGATGATGTGAAGCGGAAGTTACTGGATACACCAATGGCTGCGGAGTACGTATTTGAATCTTTGAAAAGAACACTACATGTTATTAATAAGAGAAACCAAGGACAACCCCAGATTCACAATCACCATATTGTCTAGCACCGACATAGATAGTAAAAAAATAAAGAGATGGAGCTTTGTCAAATAATAGGTTTATCGAGCCAATTATTTCGCCATGGGTCGGAGGTTCATATTGCTACCGGTCATCAGCCTTGAATATATGCTCATTCCAGAGGATTTGAGTTTGAGACATCGTAGATAGTTATATTTGTTGATATGCTACATTTTGGAGATCACATACCATCCTGGTTAGGCCAACCAGGTGACATGTGCGTTGAGAAGGCACATGAGCAGCAATCTATCAATGGAGGTTTCAAGAGCTGATCGAGACACTTGCTAATCTCAGGTTATGTATAGTTACTGTGGAAGCATAGCCAGTTGGCATTGAATCAGACTTACTAACCTTGGAAGACACGACCGACCTAAGGAAAGGAAGAGGCACTGAGAAAGCAATACATAGTATAAAAAAAAAATCTTCAGCTATGACACTGCATAAAGGAAATGTTATTTTACCATAACTAAGTATGTGTGGCAGAGGACGAGCAATTAAGAAAGGAAATCTTCAGCAAGCACACCACTTGTCTTACTTTATACATCTAGAAAATACAAAGATTTATATGGATCAGAAAAACTATTATCACTGGAGTGGAATGAAGAAAGATGTGGCTACATTTGGATCGCAGTGTTAGACTTGTCAGATGGTTAAAGCCGAATCTCAATTACTTGCGGACTATTACAGAATCCACTTCTCCGAGATTGGAATTGGAATAAGGTGATTATGAATTTAGTCATTGGACTCTTAAAGACAAGTTTCATGGAGAATAATTATCATGAGTGATTGTGGACTCACTCACTAAGTTAAACTCTAGAAGATATGCGCAAGACTGGTACTTTGGATTAGGAAGCAAAATGTAAAAAATATCTACCGCTGGAGAGGTTATCTATAATATCAATTATCACTCAAGCATTGAGATATCACCGTATGAGATTATTTATAGTAGGTCATGTCTTACACCAACTGGGGGACTAATGGTACATGTAACCAGTACTGCTCAACAAAAGTATAGCAAATGAAAATGCTAAAAGTCGGGTAAAGGAAGCCAACCACCATTAAAAGAGATATGCCATCTAAAGCATGAGAGATTTGGAGTTTGAGGACGAGGATTTCGTATAAATTGAAATGAAAACATTTCAGGGAGGAGTTAGGACCAGAAACTGAAAAGCAAAGCACATGACACCATACCAAATTATTAAAAAATTGAATTAGTAACTTATCGGTTAAGTTTATTGTCAGAGTTGTCAAATTCTCTTTTACAATATCAGTCCTGAGGGACGTCGACAGAGAGCTAGTGTTCATTTTGTGCCACCACCAAGGTTCACCAATAAGAATTTGCTTGCACTTAACCAACCAATAGAGGTTTTGGGACGAGAATTAAATGTGGTTCAAGAGCTTTCACATATATGGTAAAAGTTTGTTGGAAGAGAGATGAGATCCACGAGGACACCTAGAGACTGATTTCAAGCGATTATAGACCAACTACAGATTTGAGGTTGGAACCGATAAAACATGTCAGGATTCGAATTCGCGGACGAATTCCAATTAAGTGGGAGAGAATTGTAACGACCCGATTTTAAAACTGGTTTAGTTTTTACTTCATTGCATTGAGGTAAACCGGTTTGATAGTTTAATTATTATTAAACCAATTCCCAATCTTTTTAATCCTGTATGTGTGCGCTTATACCTAAATATATAAATGCCTACACATTCTTTTCTTCATTTGTTTGCCGTCAACATCATCGTAGAGAAAGGGAGAGAGCTCAACCATGTTTATTCTCCTTCATTGTTGATCTCTCGTCCCCCATGTCATCTCAATATTGTATTGTTCTGGAGATTAGTTTGCACCGCACTCCTTCACCGAAGAAGAACGTGATCGTCGCCGTTACCGTCAAAACATTGCCGTTACCGTCAAAACGTCGCCGTTACCGTCAAAACATTGCCGTCTTCATCACCACCATCACAAGCCATCATCAAAACCATAGACATCATCACTGGAGAAGCTATCGTTGTTGTGATTTTTGCCGTTGGGAACGTGACCAAGATGAGATGAGGAAGTGCAACCGGATCCGTCGTGTTCCGTCACGACCAGCCACAGATTTTCACTGCCATGATCCGCAAGTCACCGGAGAGCCTCGTCCTTCCTTCTGGAATCGTTATAAACCACCGTCGAGATCCGAGCTAGGGAGATCGTGATCTCACACTTGTTTGCACCACCATCGCTATTCACTCCGATCACCATCCGCTTCGTGTTCCACCTGCCATGCTTCTTCCGTTATATATTCCCATATTGGTACGTCATGATAGTATCACCACCAAATACCATATATGTAATCATCAGAGACAAAGCTTCGTGATATGTATTTTGTTGGCAGTGCTCGTGATGGTTACGTACCTAGATGGAGAGACGACACAACCATAAATTGTAGCCACCTTAATCAGCGTGAATCCATGCATGAGGTTTAAGTCTCATTCCCATGCTTCTTGTGCAATTAAGTGATCTTTGAATTGTCTCTTATGGTGCAAGCAACCTGATATGATGAACCCTAGACCTTTCTTGTGCAGGAAGAAATCCTTTCAAGTTGTGAACCTTAAGCTGAGTCGTGTTAGACAAGTCATGTTAGTTTCCGAGCTTTCCCGATCTATATCCAGTTTTGGCTAAGGTGAGGGCTATTCCCAAACTTCTTGTGCACGGTTTAGGATTTTGAATAAACATAATTTATTTCTAATATGTTCCGTCTTCGTGAATTGAGTCTATTAGAGGTTGCTTGTTTAGTCATTAGGTTCTCTGTTAAACCGGATATAGGGTGTTAGAGGGTTCAACTTTACTTGTTCTTTGATAATTGATATTAAATATATATATATATATATACTATGTACAAATATATATTTGTTGAGAATTGAGGTGTAATGTTGTGGTCGACTACGGAGACGTACTTCCGTAGAGTAATTTGTGACCAGTGTGTTTTGTGTGGAGATGTTGCGGCACAACATAGTCGACCTGTTGTTGCCAAGGCTGAGGTCGATAAATCGTCTCCGGGCGTGTGTTACCGAGCACGTATTCGGCGTTGTTGTTTTGGCCTGTTAGTGGGCAGCGGGTGTGTATCTCGCTAGGACCATTGTTTGATCTTTGGGTACTTTAGGTACCGTGTTTGTTACATGTTAGAATTAAATTATATTTATTCAGAATATTATGACCGGGACCATGGACTTCGGGTTTAGCACCCCATACCTCACTGAGTGACTCCCCTGTTGCTCACCCCTCTTTTTCCCCTTTCAGGTGAGCATCACGAGTAGTCGAATATCTGGACGGTTTGGTGTCTTTGGGATCTTCGTATTTTATTTTGGTTTTATTCAACATTTCCATTTGTAATATTTTAGTTTTCTAAATTTGAAAATAATTTATCCACTTTTATTTTATTAAATGTTTCAATATTTTATTAGATATTTTTATAAATCGGTTTAATTTGATATTTTACATAAGTAACACGCCATTCTCGAGAGAGGAGGAGACGGGTGTTACAGATTCATTCTGGTTTTATTAGTATCAAGAATAAATTCCCAAATCTCCAAACAGGGCAAACTAGAATAACTTCGGTTAAAAGTGGGATAACTTCTTCATCATAAGTCCAATGATCTTGAGTCAACTTCAGGGTGATTCGACACTGATTTATGAGTCCAAATCAAGCTTCTTACATCTTGATTCATTCTGGTTTTATTAGTATCAAGAAGAAATTGCCAAATCTCCAAACAAGGCAAACTGGAATCACTTCGGTTAAAAGTAGGATAACTTCTTCATCATAACTACAATGATATTGATTCAACTTCAGGGTGATTCGACACTGATTAATGAGTCCAAATCAAGCTTCTTACATCGTGATTCATTCTGGTTTTATTAGTTATCAGAAAAAATTACCCAAACTCCAAAAAGGGCAAACTGGAATCACTTCGGTTAAAAGTGGGATAACTTCTTCATCATAAGTCCAATGATATTGATTCAACTTCAGGATGATTCTAAACTGATTTATGAGTCCAGATCAAGCTTCTTTCATCGTGATTCATTCTGGTTTTATTTGTATCAAGAAGAAATTGCCAAATCTCCAAACAGGACAAACTGGAATCACTTCGGTTAAAAGTGGGATAACTTCTTCATTATAACTCCAATGATATTGATTCAACTTCAGGGTGATTCTAAACTGATTAATGAGTCCAAATCAAGCTTCTTACATCGTGATTCATTCTGGTTTTATTAGTATCAAGAATAAATTCCTAAATCTCCAAACAGGACAAACTGGAATCACTTTAAAAGTGGGATAACTTCTTCATCATAAGTCCAATGATATTGATTCAACTTCAGGGTGATTCTACACTGATTAATGAGTCCAGATCAAGCTTCTTACATCGTGATTCATTCTGGTTTTATTAGTATCAAGAATAAATTCCCAAATCTCCAAACATGGCAAACTGGAATCACTTCGGTTAAAAGTGGGATAACTTCTTCATCATAAATCCTATGATCTTGAGTCAACTTCAGGGTGATTCGACACTGATTTATGAGTCCAAATCAAGATTCTAACATCGTGATTCATTCTGGTTTTATTAGTATCAAGAAGAAATTGCCAAATCTCCAAACATGGCAAACTGGAATCACTTCGGTTAAAAATTGGATAACTTCTTCATCATAACTCCATTGATATTGATTCAACTTCAGGGTGATTCTAAACTTATTAATGAGTCCAAATCAAGCTTCTTACATCGTGATTCATTCTGGTTTTTTTAGTATCAAGAATAAATTCCCAAATCTCCAAACAGGACAAACTGGAATCACTTCGGTTAAAAGTGGGATAACTTCTTCATCATAAGTCCAATGATATTGATTCGACTTCAGGGTGATTCGACACTGATTTATGAGTCCAGATCAAGTTTCTTACATCGTGATTCATTCTGGTTTTATTAGTATCAAGAATAAATTCCCAAATCTCCAAACATGGCAAACTGGAATCACTTCGGTTAAAAGTGGGATAACTTCTTCATCATAAGTCCAATGATATTGATTCAACTTCAGGATGATTCTAAACTGATTTATGAGTCCAAATCAAGTTTCGTACATCGTGATTCATTCTGGTTTTATTTGTATCAAGAAGAAATTGTCAAATCTCCAAACAGGGTAAACTGGAATCACTACGGTTAAAAGTGGGATAACTTCTTCATCATAAGTCTAATGATATTGATTAACCTTCAGGAGGATTCTACACTGATTTATGAGTCCAAATCAAGTTTTTTTACATCGTGATTCATTCTGGTTTTATTAGTATCAAGAAGAAATTGCCAAATCTCCAAACAGGGAAAACTGGAATCACTTCGATTAAAAGTGGGATAACTTCTTCATCATAACTCCAATGATATTGATTCAACTTCAGGGTGATTCTACACTGATTAATGAGTCCAGATCAAGCTTCTTACATCGTGATTCATTTTGGTTTTATTAGTATCAAGAATAAATTCCCAAATCTCCAAACAAGGCAAACTGGAATCACTTCGGTTAAAAGTGGGATAACTTCTTCATCATAAGTCCAATGATCTTGAGTCAACTTCAGGGTGATTCGACACTGATTTATGAGTCCAAATCAAGCTTCTTACATCTTGATTCATTCTGGTTTTATTAGTGTCAGGAAGAAATTGCCAAATCTCCAAACAAGGCAAACTGGAATCACTTCGGTTAAAAGTAGGATAACTTCTTCATCATAACTACAATGATATTGATTCAACTTCAGGGTGATGCGACACTGATTAATGAGTCCAAATCAAGATTCTTACATCGTGATTCATTCTGGTTTTATTAGTATCAAGAATAAATTCCCAAATCTCCAAACAGGACAAACTGGAATCACTTCGGTTAAAAGTGGGATAACTTCTTCATCATAACTCCTATGATCTTGAGTCAACTTCAGGGTGATTAGACACTGATTTATGAGTCCAAATCAAGCTTCTTAGATAGTGATTTATTCTGGTTTTATTAGTATCAAGAAAAAATTGCCAAATCTCCAAACAGGGCAAACTGGAATCACTTCGGTTAAAAGTGGGATAACTTCTTCATCATAAGTCCAATGATATTGATTCAACTTCAGGATTATTCTAAACTGATTTATGAGTCCAGATCAAGTTTCTTACATCGTGATTCATTCTGGTTTTATTATTATCAAGAAGAAATTGCCAAATCTCCAAACATGGCAAACTGGAATCACTTCGGTTAAAAGTTGGATAACTTCTTCACCATAACTCCAATGATATTGATTCAACTTCAGGGTGATTCTACACTGATTAATGAGTCCAAATCAAGCTTTACATCGTGATTTATTCTGGTTTTATTAGTATCAAGAATAAATTCCCAAATCTCCAAACATGGCAAACTTGAATCACTTCGGTTAAAAGTGGGATAACTTCTTCATCATAACTCCTATGATCTTGAGTCAACTTCAGGGTGATTCGACACTGATTTATGAGTCCAAATCAAGATTCTAACATCGTGATTCATTCTGGTTTTATTTGTATCAAGAAGAAATTGCCAAATCTCCAAACAGGGAAAACTGGAATCACTTCGATTAAAAGTGGGATAACTTCTTCATCATAACTCCAATGATATTGATTCAACTTCAGGGTGATTCTACACTGATTAGTGAGTCCAGATCAAGCTTCTTAGATCGTGATTCATTCTGGTTTTATTAGTATCAAGAATAAATACCCAAATCTCCAAAAAGGGCAAACTGGAAGCACTTCGGTTAAAAGTGGGATAACTTCTTCATCATAAGTCCAATGATCCTGAGTCAACTTCAGGGTGATTCGACACTGATTTATGAGTCCAAATCAAGCTTCTTACATCTTGATTCATTCTGGTTATTAGTATCAAGAAGAAATTGCCAAATCTCCAAACAGGCAAACTGGAATCACTTCGGTTAAAAGTAGGATAACTTCTTCATCATAACTCCAATGATATTGATTCAACTTCAGGGTGATTCTACACTGATTATGAGTCCAAATCAAGCTTCTTACATCGTGATTCATTCTGGTTTTATTAGTATCAAGAAGAAATTGTCAAATCTCCAAACAGGGGAAAACTGGAATCACTTCGGTTAAAAGTGGGATAACTTCTTCATCATAAGTCCAATGATATTGATTCAACTTCAGGATGATTCTAAACTGATTTATGAGTCCAGAATCAAGTTTCTTACATCGTGATTCATTTCTGGTTTTATTTGTATCAAGAATAAATTGCCAAATCTCCCAAACAGGACAAACTGGAATCACTTCGTTAAAAGTGGGATAACTTCTTCATCATAACTCCAATGATATTGATTCAACTTCAGGGTGATTCTACACTGATTAATGAGTCCAAATCAAGCTTCTTACATCGTGATTCATTCTGGTTTTATTAGTATCAAGAATAAATTCCCAAATCTCCAAACAGGACAAACTGGAATCACTTCGGTTAAAAGTGGGATAACTTCTTCATCATAAGTCCAATGATATTGATTCAACTTCAGGGTGATTCTACACTGATTAATGAGTCCAAATCAAGCTTCTTACATCGTGATTCATTCTGGTTTTATTAGTATCAAGAATAAATTGCCAAATCTCCAAACAGGCAAACTGGAATCACTTCGGTTAAAAGTGGGATAACTTCTTCATCATAACTCCTATGATCTTGAGTCAACTTCAGGGTGATTCGACACTGATTTATGAGTCCAAATCAAGATTCTAACATCGTGATTCATTCTGTTTTATTAGTTCAAGAAGAAATTGCCAAATCTACCAAACATGGCAAAGTGGAATCACTTCGGTTAAAAGTTGGGATAACTTCTTCATCATAACTCCATTGATATTGATTCAACTTTAGGGTGATTCTAAACTGATTATCAGTCCAAATCAAGCTTCTTACATCGTGATTCAATCTGTTTTTTTTAAGTATCAAGAATAAATTCCAAATCTCCAAACAGGACAAACTGGAATCACTTCGGTTAAAAGTTGGATAACTTTCTTCATCTAACGTCCAATGATATTGATTCGACTTCAGGTGATTCGACACTGATTTATGAGTCCAGATCAAGTTTTCTTACATCGTGATTCATTCTGTTTTATTAGTATCAAGAAAAATTCCCAAATCTCCAAACAGGGCAAACTGGAATCACTTCGGTTAAAAGTGGGGATAACTTCTTCATCATAAGTCCATGATATTGAGTCAAATTCAGGGTGATTCGACACTGATTTATGAGTCCAAATCAAGTTTCTACATCGCGATTCATTCTGGTTTTATTAGTGTCAGGAAGAAATTGCCAAATCTCCAAACAAGGCAAACTGGAATCACTTCGGTTAAAAGTAGGATAACTTCTTCATCATAACTACAATGATATTGATTCAACTTCAGGGTGATGCGACACTGATTAATGAGTCCAAATCAAGCTTCTTACATCTGATTCATTCTGGTTTTATTAGTATCAAGAATAAATACCCAAATCCCCAAAAAGGGCAAACTGGAATCACTTCGGTTAAAAGTGGGATAACTTCTTCATCATAAGTCCATGATATTGATTCAACTTCAGGGATGATTCTAAACTGATTTATGAGTCCAGATCAAGTTTCTTTCATCGTGATTCACTCTGGTTTTATTTGTATCAAGAAGAAATTGCCAAATCTCCAAACGGGACAAACTGGAATCACTTCGGTTAAAAGTGGGGATAACTTCTTCATCATAACTCCAATGATATTGATTCAGGGTGATTCTAAACTGATTAATGAGTCTAAATCAAGCTTCTTACATCGTGATTCATTCTGGTTTTATTAGTATCAAGAATAAATTCCCAAATCTCCAAACAGGGCAAACTGGAATCACTTCGGTTAAAAGTAGGATAACTTCTTCATCATAAGTCCAATGATATTGATTCAACTTCAGGATGATTCTAAACTGATTTACGAGTCCAGATCAAGTTTTTTATATCGTGATTCATTCTGGTTTTATTAGTATCAAGAAGAAATTGCCAAATCTCCAAACAGGGCAAACTGGAATCACTTCGATTAAAAGTGGTATAACTTCTTCATCATAACTCCAATGATATTGATTCAACTTCAGGGTGATTCTACACTGATTAATGAGTCCAAATCAAGCTTCTTACATCGTGATTCATTCTGGTTTTATTAGATCAAGAATAAATTCCCAAATCTCCAAACAGGGCAACTAGAATCACTTCGGTTAAAAGTGGGATAACTTCTTCATCATAACTCCTATGATCTTGAGTCAACTTCAGGGTGATTCGACACTGATTTATGAGTCCAAATCAAGCTTCTTAGATCGTGATTCATTCTGGTTTTATTAGTATCAAGAAAAAATTGCCAAATCTCCAAACAGGGCAAACTGGAATCACTTCGGTTAAAAGTGGGATAACTTCTTCATCATAAGTCCAATGATATTGATTCAACTTCAGGATTATTCTAAACTGATTTATGAGTCCAGATCAAGTTTCTTACATCGTGATTCATTCTGGTTTTATTATATCAAGAAGAAAATTGCAAATCTCCAAACATGGCAAACTGGAATCACTTCGGTTAAAAGTTGAATAACTTCTTCACCATAACTCCAATGATATTGATTCAACTTCAGGGTGATTCTACACTATTTAATGAGTCCAAATCAAGCTTTACATCGTGATTTATTCTGGTTTTATTAGTATCAAGAATAAATTCCAAATCTCCAAACATGGCAAACTTGAATCACTTCGGTTAAAAGTGGGATAACTTCTTCATCATAACTCCTATGATCTTGAGTCAACTTCAGGGTGATTCGACACTGATTTATGAGTCCAAATCAATATTCTAACATCGTGATTCATTCTGGTTTTTATTTGTATCAAGAAGAAATTGCCAAATCTCCAAACAGGGAAAACTGGAATCACTTCGATTAAAAGTGGGATGACTTCTTCATCATAACTCCAATGATATTGATTCAACTTCAGGGTGATTCTACACTGATTAGTGAGTCAGATCAAGCTTCTTTAGATCGTGATTCATTCTGGTTTTATTAGTATCAAGAATAAATTCCCAAACCTCCAAAAAGGGTAAACTGGAAGCACTTCGGTTAAAAGTGGGATAACTTCTTCATCATAAGTCCAATGATCCTGAGTCAACTTCAGGGTGATTCGACACTGATTTATGAGTCCAAATCAAGCTTCTTACATCTTGATTCATTCTGGCTATTAGTATCAAGAAGAAATTGCCAAATCTCCAAACAAGGCAAACTGGAATCACTTCGGTTAAAAGTAGGATAACTTCTTCATCATAACTACAATGATATTGATTCAACTTCAGGGTGATTCGACACTGATTAATGAGTCCAAATCAAGCTTCTTACATCGTGATTCATTCTGGTTTTATTAGTATCAAGAATAAATACTTAAATCTCCAAAAAGGGCAAACTGGAATCACTTCGGTTAAAAGTGGGATAACTTCTTCATCATAAGTCCAATGATATTGATTCAACTTCAGGATGATTCTAAACTGATTTATGAGTCCAGATCAAGTTTCTTTCATCGTGATTCATTCTGGTTTTATTTGTATCAAGAATAAATTGCCAAATCTCCAAACAGGACAAACTGGAATCACTTAAAAGTGGGATAACTTCTTCATCATAAGTCCAATGATATTGATTCAACTTCAGGGTGATTCTAAACTGATTAATGAGTCCAAATCAAGCTTCTTACATCGTGAATTCATTCTGGTTTTATTAGTATCAAGCATAAATTCCCAAATCTCCAAACAGGACAAACTGGAATCACTTTAAAAGTGAGATACTTCTTCATCATAAGTCCAATGATATTGATTCAACTTCAGGGTGATTCTACACTGATTAATGAGTCCAGATCAAGCTTCTTACATCGTGATTCATTCTGGTTTTATTAGTATCAAGAATAAATTCCCAAATCTCCAAACATGGCAAACTGGAATCACTTCGGTTAAAAGTGGGATAACTTCTTCATCATAAATCCTATGATCTTGAGTCAACTTCAGGGTGATTCGACACTGATTTATGAGTCCAAATCAAGATTCTAACATCGTGATTCATTCTGGTTTTATTAGTATCAAGAAGAAATTGCCAAATCTCCAAACATGGCAAAGTGGAATCACTTCGGTTAAAAGTTGGATAACTTCTTCATCATAACTCCATTGATATTGATTCAACTTCAGGGTGATTCTAAACTGATTAATGAGTCCAAATCAAGCTTCTTACATCGTGATTCAATCTGGTTTTCTTAGTATCAAGAATAAATTCCCAAATCTCCAAACAGGACAAACTGGAAATCACTTCGGTTAAAAGTGGATAACTTCTTCATCGTAAGTCCAATGATATTGATTCGACTTCAGGGTGATTCGACACTGATTTATGAGTCCAGATCAAGTTTCTTACATCGTGATTCATTCTGGTTTTATTAGTAATCAAGAATAAATTCCCAAATCTCCAAACAGGGCAAACTGGAATCAACTTCGGTTAAAAGTGGGATAACTTCTTCATCATAAGTCCAATGATATTGAGTCAAATTCAGGGTGATTCGACACTGATTTATGAGTCCAAATCAAGTTTCGTACATCGCGATTCATTCTGGTTTTATTAGTGTCAGGAAGAAATTGTCAAATCTCCAAACAAAGGCAAACTGGAATCACTTCGGTTAAAAGTAAGGATAACTTCTTCATCATAACTACAATGATATTGATTCAACTTCAGGGGTGATGCGACACTGATTAATGAGTCCAAATCAAGCTTCTTACATCTGATTCATTCTGGTTTTATTAGTATCAAGAATAAATACCCAAATCCCCAAAAAGGGCAAACTGGAATCACTTCGGTTAAAAGTGGGATAACTTCTTCATCATAAGTCCAATGATATTGATTCAACTTCAGGATGATTCTAAACTGATTTATGAGTCCAGATCAAGTTTCTTTCATCGTGATTCACTCTGGTTTTATTTGTATCAAGAAGAAATTGCCAAATCTCCAAACGGGACAAACTGGAATCACTTCGGTTAAAAGTGAGATAACTTCTTCATCATAACTCCAATGATATTGATTCAGGGTGATTCTAAACTGATTAATGAGTCTAAAATCAAGCTTCTTACATCGTGATTCATTCTGGTTTTATTAGTATCAAGAATAAATTCCCAAATCTCCCAAACAGGGCAAACTGGAATCATTCCGGTTAAAAGTAGGATAACTTCTTCATCATAAGTCCAATGATATTGATTCAACTCAGGATGATTCTAAACTGATTTACGAGTCCAGATCAAGTTTTTTATATCGTGATTCATTCTGGTTTTATTAGTATCAAGAAGAAATTGCCAAATCTTCCAAACAGGGCAAACTGGAATCACTTCGATTAAAGTGGTATAACTTCTTCATCATAACTCCAATGATATTGATTCCAACTTCAGGGTGATTCTACACTGATTAATGAGTCCAAATCAAGCTTCTTACATCGTGATTCATTCTGGTTTTATTAGTATCAAGAATAAATTCCCAAATCTCCAAACAGGACAAACTAGAATCACTTCGGTTAAAAGTGGGATAACTTCTTCATCATAACTCCTATGATCTTGAGTCAACTTCAGGGTGATTAGACACAGATTTATGAGTCCAAATCAAGCTTCTTACATCGTGATTTATTCTGGTTTATTAGTATCAAGAAAAATTGCCAAAATCTCCAAACATGGCAAACTGGAATCACTTCGGTTAAAAGTGGGATAACTTCTTCATCATAAGTCCAATGATATTGATTCAACTTCAGGATGATTCTAAACTGATTTATGAGTCCCAGATCAAGTTTCTTTCATCGTGATTCATTCTGGTTTTATTTGTATCAAGAAGAAATTGCCAAATCTCCAAACAGTACAAACTGGAATCACTTCGGTTAAAAGTGGGATAACTTCTTCATCATAACTCCAATGATATTGATTCAACTTCAGGGTGATTCTAAGCTGATTAATGAGTCTAAATAAAGCTTCTTACATCGTGATTCATTCTGGTTTTATTTTGTATCAAGAAGAAATTACCAAATCTCCAAACAGTAACAAACTGGAATCACTTCGGTTAAAAGTGGGATAACTTCTTCATCATAACTCCAATGATATTGATTCAACTTCAGGGTGATTCTAAGCTGATTAATGAGTCTAAATAAAGCTTCTTACATCGTGATTCATTCTGGTTTTATTAGTATCAAGAATAAATTCCCAAATCTCCAAACAGGACAAACTGGAATCACTTTAAAAGTGGGATAACTTCTTCATCATAAGTCCAATGATATTGATTCAACTTCAGGGTGATTCTACACTGATTAATGAGTCCAGATCAAGCTTCTTACATCGTGATTCATTCTGGTTTTATTAGTATCAAGAATAAATTCTCAAATCTCCAAACAGGGCAAACTGGAATCACTTCGGTTAAAAGTGGAATAACTTCTTCATCATAAGTCCAATGATATTGATTCAACTTCAGGATGATTCTAAACTGATTTACGAGTCCAGATCAAGTTTTTTACATCGTGATTCATTCTGGTTTTATTAGTATCAAGAAGAAATTGCCAAATCTCCAAACAGGGCAAACTGGAATCACTTCGATTAAAAGTGGTATAACTTCTTCATCATAACTCCAATGATATTGATTCAACTTCAGGGTGATTCTACACTGATTAATGAGTCCAAATCAAGCTTCTTACATCGTGATTCATTCTGGTTTTATTAGTATCAAGAATAAATTCCCAAATCTCCAAACAGGACAAACTGGAATCACTTCGGTTAAAAGTGGGATAACTTCTTCATCATAACTCCTATGATCTTGAGTCAACTTCAGGGTGATTCGACACTGATTTATGAGTCCAAATCAAGCTTCTTACATCGTGATTCATTCTGGTTTTATTAGTATCAAGAAGAAATTGCCAAATCTCCAAACAGGGCAAACTGGAATCACTTCGGTTAAAAGTGGGATAACTTCTTCATCATAACTCCAATGATATTGATTCAACTTCAGGGTGATTCTACACTGATTATGAGTCCAAATCAAGCTTCTTACATCGTGATTCATTCTGGTTTTATTAGTATCAAGAATAAATTCCCAAATCTCCAAACAGGGACAAACTGGAATCACTTCGGTTAAAAGTGGGATAACTTCTTCATCATAAGTCCAATGATCTTGATTCGACTTCAGGGTGATTCGACACTGATTTATGAGTCCAAATCAAGCTTCTTACATCGTGATTCATTCTGGTTTTATTAGTATCAAGAAGAAATTGCCAAATCTCCAAACAGGGCAAACTGGAATCACTTCGGTTAAAAGTGGGATAACTTCTTCATCATAACTCCAATGATATTGATTCAACTTCAGGGTGATTCTACACTGATTAATGAGTCCAAATCAAGCTTCTTACATCGTGATTCATTCTGGTTTTATTAGTATCAAGAATAAATTCCCAAATCTCCAAACAGGGCAAACTGGAATCACTTCGGTTAAAAGTGGGATAACTTCTTCATCATAAGTCCAATGATATTGATTCAACTTCAGGATGATTCTAAACTGATTTATGAGTCCAGATCAAGTTTCTTACATCGTGATTCATTCTGGTTTTATTTGTATCAAGAAGAAATTGCCAAATCTCCAAACAGGGACAAACTGGAATCACTTCGGTTAAAAGTGGGATAACTTCTTCATCATAACTCCAATGATATTGATTCAACTTCAGGGTGATTCTACACTGATTAATGAGTCCAAATCAAGCTTCTTACATCGTGATTCATTCTGGTTTTATTAGTATCAAGAATAAATTCCCAAATCTCCAAACAGGGCAAACTGGAATCACTTCGGTTAAAAGTGGGATAACTTCTTCATCATAACTCCAATGATATTGATTCAACTTCAGGGTGATTCTACACTGATTTAATGAGTCCAAATCAAGCTTCTTACATCGTGATTCATTCTGGTTTTATTAGTATCAAGAAGAAATTGCCAAATCTCCAAACAGGGCAAACTGGAATCACTTCGGTTAAAAGTGGGATAACTTCTTCATCATAACTCCTATGATCTTGAGTCAACTTCAGGGTGATTCTACACTGATTTATGAGTCCAAATCAAGCTTCTTACATCGTGATTCATTCTGGTTTTATTAGTATCAAGAAGAAATTGCCAAATCTCCAAACAGGGCAAACTGGAATCACTTCGGTTAAAAGTGGGATAACTTCTTCATCATAACTCCAATGATATTGATTCAACTTCAGGGTGATTCTACACTGATTTAATGAGTCCAAATCAAGCTTCTTACATCGTGATTCATTCTGGTTTTATTAGTATCAAGAATAAATTCCCAAATCTCCAAACAGGGCAAACTGGAATCACTTCGGTTAAAAGTGGGATAACTTCTTCATCATAAGTCCAATGATATTGATTCAACTTCAGGGTGATTCGACACTGATTTATGAGTCCAAATCAAGTTTCTTACATCGTGATTCATTCTGGTTTTATTAGTATCAAGAAGAAATTGCCAAATCTCCAAACAGGGCAAACTGGAATCACTTCGGTTAAAAGTGGGATAACTTCTTCATCATAACTCCAATGATATTGATTCAACTTCAGGGATGATTCTACACTGATTTATGAGTCCAAATCAAGCTTCTTACATCGTGATTCATTCTGGTTTTATTAGTATCAAGAAGAAATTGCCCAAATCTCCAAACAGGGCAAACTGGAATCACTTCGGTTAAAAGTGGGATAACTTCTTCATCATAACTCCAATGATATTGATTCAACTTCAGGGTGATTCTACACTGATTTATGAGTCCAAATCAAGCTTCTTACATCGTGATTCATTCTGGTTTTATTAGTATCAAGAAGAAATTGCCAAATCTCCAAACAGGGCAAACTGGAATCACTTCGGTTAAAAGTGGGATAACTTCTTCATCATAACTCCAATGATATTGATTCAACTTCAGGGTGATTCTACACTGATTAATGAGTCCAAATCAAGCTTCTTACATCGTGATTCATTCTGGTTTTATTAGTATCAAGAATAAATTCCCAAATCTCCAAACAGGGCAAACTGGAATCACTTCGGTTAAAAGTGGGATAACTTCTTCATCATAAGTCCAATGATCTTGAGTCAACTTCAGGGTGATTCGACAACTGATTTATGAGTCCAAATCAAGCTTCTTACATCCTTGATTCATTCTGGTTTTATTAGTATCAAGGAAGAATTGCCAAATCTCCAAACAGGCAAACTAGAAATCACTTCGGTTAAAAGTAGGATAACTTCTTCATCATAACTCCAATGATATTGATTCCAACTTCAGGGTGATTCGACACTGATTAATGAGTCCAAATCAAGCTTCTTACATCGTGATTCATTCTGGTTTTATTAGTATCAAGAATAAATTGCCAAATCTCCAAACAGGGCAAACTGGAATCACTTCGGTTAAAAGTGGGATAACTTCTTCATCATAACTCCAATGATATTGATTCAACTTCAGGATGATTCTACACTGATTTATGAGTCCAAATCAAGCTTTCTTACATCGTGATTCATTCTGGTTTTATTTGTATCAAGAAGAAATTGCCAAATCTCCAAACAGGGCAAACTGGAATCACTTCGGTTAAAAGTGGGATAACTTCTTCATCATAACTCCAATGATATTGATTCAACTTCAGGGTGATTCTACACTGATTTAATGAGTCCAAATCAAGCTTCTTACATCGTGATTCATTCTGGTTTTATTAGTATCAAGAATAAATTCCCAAATCTCCAAACAGGGACAAACTGGAATCACTTCGGTTAAAAGTGGGATAACTTCTTCATCATAAGTCCAATGATATTGATTCAACTTCAGGGTGATTCTACACTGATTTAATGAGTCCAAATCAAGCTTCTTACATCGTGATTCATTCTGGTTTTATTAGTATCAAGAAGAAATTGCCAAATCTCCAAACATGGGCAAACTGGAATCACTTCGGTTAAAAGTGGGATAACTTCTTCATCATAACTCCTATGATCTTGAGTCAACTTCAGGGTGATTCGACACTGATTTATGAGTCCAAATCAAGCTTCTTACATCGTGATTCATTCTGGTTTTATTAGTATCAAGAAGAAATTGCCAAATCTCCAAACATGGCAAACTGGAATCACTTCGGTTAAAAGTGGGATAACTTCTTCATCATAACTCCAATGATATTGATTCAACTTCAGGGTGATTCTACACTGATTTAATGAGTCCAAATCAAGCTTCTTACATCGTGATTCATTCTGGTTTTATTAGTATCAAGAATAAATTCCCAAATCTCCAAACAGGACAAACTGGAATCACTTCGGTTAAAAGTGGGATAACTTCTTCATCATAAGTCCAATGATATTGATTCAACTTCAGGGTGATTCTACACTGATTTATGAGTCCAGATCAAGTTTCTTACATCGTGATTCATTCTGGTTTTATTAGTATCAAGAATAAATTCCCAAATCTCCAAACAGGGCAAACTGGAATCACTTCGGTTAAAAGTGGGATAACTTCTTCATCATAACTCCAATGATATTGATTCAACTTCAGGATGATTCTAAACTGATTTATGAGTCCAAATCAAGTTTCTTACATCGTGATTCATTCTGGTTTTATTTGTATCAAGAAGAAATTGCCAAATCTCCAAACAGGGTAAACTGGAATCACTTCGGTTAAAAGTGGGATAACTTCTTCATCATAACTCCAATGATATTGATTCAACTTCAGGATGATTCTACACTGATTTATGAGTCCAAATCAAGCTTCTTACATCGTGATTCATTCTGGTTTTATTAGTATCAAGAAGAAATTGCCAAATCTCCAAACAGGGCAAACTGGAATCACTTCGGTTAAAAGTGGGATAACTTCTTCATCATAACTCCAATGATATTGATTCAACTTCAGGGTGATTCTACACTGATTTAATGAGTCCAAATCAAGCTTCTTACATCGTGATTCATTCTGGTTTTATTAGTATCAAGAATAAATTCCCAAATCTCCAAACAGGGCAAACTGGAATCACTTCGGTTAAAAGTGGGATAACTTCTTCATCATAACTCCAATGATCTTGAGTCAACTTCAGGGTGATTCGACACTGATTTATGAGTCCAAATCAAGCTTCTTACATCGTGATTCATTCTGGTTTTATTAGTATCAAGAAGAAATTGCCAAATCTCCAAACAGGGCAAACTGGAATCACTTCGGTTAAAAGTGGGATAACTTCTTCATCATAACTCCAATGATATTGATTCAACTTCAGGGTGATTCTACACTGATTAATGAGTCCAAATCAAGCTTCTTACATCGTGATTCATTCTGGTTTTATTAGTATCAAGAATAAATTGCCCAAATCTCCAAAACAGGGCAAACTGGAATCACTTCGGTTAAAAGTGGGATAACTTCTTCATCATAACTCCAATGATATTGATTCAACTTCAGGGATGATTCTACACTGATTTATGAGTCCAAATCAAGCTTCTTACATCGTGATTCATTCTGGTTTTATTAGTATCAAGAAGAAATTGCCAAATCTCCAAACAGGGACAAACTGGAATCACTTCGGTTAAAAGTGGGATAACTTCTTCATCATAACTCCAATGATATTGATTCAACTTCAGGGTGATTCTACACTGATTAATGAGTCCAAATCAAGCTTCTTACATCGTGATTCATTCTGGTTTTATTAGTATCAAGAATAAATTGCCAAATCTCCAAACAGGGCAAACTGGAATCACTTCGGTTAAAAGTGGGATAACTTCTTCATCATAACTCCAATGATATTGATTCAACTTCAGGGTGATTCTACACTGATTTATGAGTCCAAATCAAGCTTCTTACATCGTGATTCATTCTGGTTTTATTAGTATCAAGAATAAATTCCCAAATCTCCAAACAGGGCAAACTGGAATCACTTCGGTTAAAAGTGGGATAACTTCTTCATCATAACTCCAATGATATTGATTCAACTTCAGGGATGATTCTACACTGATTTATGAGTCCAAATCAAGCTTCTTACATCGTGATTCATTCTGGTTTTATTAGTATCAAGAAGAAATTGCCAAATCTCCAAACAGGGCAAACTGGAATCACTTCGGTTAAAAGTGGGATAACTTCTTCATCATAACTCCAATGATATTGATTCAACTTCAGGGTGATTCTACACTGATTAATGAGTCCAAATCAAGCTTCTTACATCGTGATTCATTCTGGTTTTATTAGTATCAAGAATAAATTGCCCAAATCTCCAAACAGGGCAAACTGGAATCACTTCGGTTAAAAGTGGGATAACTTCTTCATCATAACTCCAATGATCTTGATTCAACTTCAGGGTGATTCTACACTGATTTATGAGTCCAAATCAAGCTTCTTACATCGTGATTCATTCTGGTTTTATTAGTATCAAGAAGAAATTGCCAAATCTCCAAACAGGGCAAACTGGAATCACTTCGGTTAAAAGTGGGATAACTTCTTCATCATAACTCCAATGATATTGATTCAACTTCAGGGTGATTCTACACTGATTTATGAGTCCAAATCAAGCTTCTTACATCGTGATTCATTCTGGTTTTATTAGTATCAAGAAGAAATTGCCAAATCTCCAAACAGGGCAAACTGGAATCACTTCGGTTAAAAGTGGGATAACTTCTTCATCATAACTCCAATGATATTGATTCAACTTCAGGGTGATTCTACACTGATTTATGAGTCCAAATCAAGCTTCTTACATCGTGATTCATTCTGGTTTTATTAGTATCAAGAAGAAATTGCCAAATCTCCAAACAGGCAAACTGGAATCACTTCGGTTAAAAGTGGGATAACTTCTTCATCATAACTCCAATGATATTGATTCAACTTCAGGGTGATTCTACACTGATTTATGAGTCCAAATCAAGCTTCTTACATCGTGATTCATTCTGGTTTTATTAGTATCAAGAATAAATTGCCAAATCTCCAAACAGGGCAAACTGGAATCACTTCGGTTAAAAGTGGGATAACTTCTTCATCATAACTCCAATGATCTTGATTCAACTTCAGGGTGATTCTACACTGATTTATGAGTCCAAATCAAGCTTCTTACATCGTGATTCATTCTGGTTTTATTAGTATCAAGAAGAAATTGCCAAATCTCCAAACAGGGCAAACTGGAATCACTTCGGTTAAAAGTGGGATAACTTCTTCATCATAACTCCAATGATATTGATTCAACTTCAGGGTGATTCTACACTGATTTATGAGTCCAAATCAAGCTTCTTACATCGTGATTCATTCTGGTTTTATTAGTATCAAGAAGAAATTGCCCAAATCTCCAAACAGGGCAAACTGGAATCACTTCGGTTAAAAGTGGGATAACTTCTTCATCATAAGTCCAATGATATTGATTCAACTTCAGGGATGATTCTACACTGATTTATGAGTCCAAATCAAGCTTTCTTACATCGTGATTCATTCTGGTTTTATTAGTATCAAGAAGAAATTGCCAAATCTCCAAACAGGACAAACTGGAATCACTTCGGTTAAAAGTGGGATAACTTCTTCATCATAACTCCAATGATATTGATTCAACTTCAGGGTGATTCTACACTGATTTATGAGTCCAAATCAAGCTTCTTACATCGTGATTCATTCTGGTTTTATTAGTATCAAGAATAAATTGCCAAATCTCCAAACAGGGCAAACTGGAATCACTTCGGTTAAAAGTGGGATAACTTCTTCATCATAACTCCAATGATATTGATTCAACTTCAGGGTGATTCTACACTGATTTATGAGTCCAAATCAAGCTTCTTACATCGTGATTCATTCTGGTTTTATTAGTATCAAGAAGAAATTGCCAAATCTCCAAACAGGGCAAACTGGAATCACTTCGGTTAAAAGTGGGATAACTTCTTCATCATAACTCCAATGATATTGATTCAACTTCAGGGTGATTCTACACTGATTTATGAGTCCAAATCAAGCTTCTTACATCGTGATTCATTCTGGTTTTATTAGTATCAAGAAGAAATTGCCAAATCTCCAAACAGGGCAAACTGGAATCACTTCGGTTAAAAGTGGGATAACTTCTTCATCATAACTCCAATGATATTGATTCAACTTCAGGGTGATTCTACACTGATTTATGAGTCCAAATCAAGCTTCTTACATCGTGATTCATTCTGGTTTTATTAGTATCAAGAAGAAATTGCCAAATCTCCAAACAGGGCAAACTGGAATCACTTCGGTTAAAAGTGGGATAACTTCTTCATCATAACTCCAATGATATTGATTCAACTTCAGGGTGATTCTACACTGATTTATGAGTCCAAATCAAGCTTCTTACATCGTGATTCATTCTGGTTTTATTAGTATCAAGAATAAATTGCCCAAATCTCCAAACAGGACAAACTGGAATCACTTCGGTTAAAAGTGGGATAACTTCTTCATCATAACTCCTATGATCTTGAGTCAACTTCAGGGTGATTCGACACTGATTTATGAGTCCAAATCAAGCTTCTTACATCGTGATTCATTCTGGTTTTATTAGTATCAAGAAGAAATTGCCAAATCTCCAAACAGGGCAAACTGGAATCACTTCGGTTAAAAGTGGGATAACTTCTTCATCATAACTCCAATGATATTGATTCAACTTCAGGGTGATTCTACACTGATTTATGAGTCCAAATCAAGCTTCTTACATCGTGATTCATTCTGGTTTTATTAGTATCAAGAAGAAATTGCCAAATCTCCAAACAGGGACAAACTGGAATCACTTCGGTTAAAAGTGGGATAACTTCTTCATCATAACTCCTATGATATTGAGTCAACTTCAGGGTGATTCTACACTGATTTATGAGTCCAAATCAAGCTTCTTACATCGTGATTCATTCTGGTTTTATTAGTATCAAGAAGAAATTGCCAAATCTCCAAACAGGGCAAACTGGAATCACTTCGGTTAAAAGTGGGATAACTTCTTCATCATAACTCCAATGATATTGATTCAACTTCAGGGTGATTCTACACTGATTTATGAGTCCAAATCAAGCTTCTTACATCGTGATTCATTCTGGTTTTATTAGTATCAAGAAGAAATTGCCAAATCTCCAAACAGGGCAAACTGGAATCACTTCGGTTAAAAGTGGGATAACTTCTTCATCATAACTCCTATGATATTGATTCAACTTCAGGGTGATTCTACACTGATTTATGAGTCCAAATCAAGCTTCTTACATCGTGATTCATTCTGGTTTTATTAGTATCAAGAAGAAATTGCCAAATCTCCAAACAGGGCAAACTGGAATCACTTCGGTTAAAAGTGGGATAACTTCTTCATCATAACTCCTATGATATTGATTCAACTTCAGGGTGATTCGTACACTGATTTATGAGTCCAAATCAAGCTTCTTACATCGTGATTCATTCTGGTTTTATTAGTATCAAGAAGAAATTGCCAAATCTCCAAACAGGGCAAACTGGAATCACTTCGGTTAAAAGTGGGATAACTTCTTCATCATAACTCCAATGATATTGATTCAACTTCAGGGTGATTCTACACTGATTAATGAGTCCAAATCAAGCTTCTTACATCGTGATTCATTCTGGTTTTATTAGTATCAAGAATAAATTGCCAAATCTCCAAACAGGGCAAACTGGAATCACTTCGGTTAAAAGTGGGATAACTTCTTCATCATAACTCCAATGATATTGATTCAACTTCAGGGTGATTCTACACTGATTTATGAGTCCAAATCAAGCTTCTTACATCGTGATTCATTCTGGTTTTATTAGTATCAAGAAGAAATTGCCAAATCTCCAAACAGGGCAAACTGGAATCACTTCGGTTAAAAGTGGGATAACTTCTTCATCATAACTCCAATGATATTGATTCAACTTCAGGGTGATTCTACACTGATTTATGAGTCCAAATCAAGCTTCTTACATCGTGATTCATTCTGGTTTTATTAGTATCAAGAATAAATTGCCAAATCTCCAAACAGGGCAAAACTGGAATCA